>JBBMKA010033990.1:0-23601 GCA_037833695.1 Sechiopsis laciniata
TAGAATCTCAGCTCCTCTACAAATACCCAAATCCAATGTTTATCCACTGCAATAAAAAAGGTGGAAAAACTAAAAAAGCAAAACAAAAGTTGTATTTCATCAATTAACTCGAAGAACGGATGGTTGGCGACTTGGGGTCACTGAAAAAAAGTATCAAATTGCTTCGAACAAGGGTTTTCTTAAGAATAAACGATCGAAGTCTATCATTTGAACTGATCGAAGTCTATTAGTTGAACTGATCGAATTCTATCAGTTGAATTGATAGACTTCTATCAGTTGAATTGATAGACTTCTATCAGTTCAACTGATAAACTTCTATCGTTTTTTAGTGATTGAACAGTGCAAATTGAGCTGACGCACGTGGGCCTTTTAGTCATTTTACCAGACCTGTTTAGTTTTTCTGCTCCAAATAAATAAGTTTGGAAATTGTGCTATACATGGAATTATTTTGTTTATTTTTAATATACATGCAAAAACCCCTTAAATCTATAAAAATAAAAATAAATAATAAAAAAACTATATGTTTCTTGTTAATATTTATTTAAAAATAATAATGATTTATTTTAAATTGTAAATTTTATAAATATGTTTATATTGATTTTTTTAATTATTTGAGGTCTGATTTAGTGTTGTTTGCTTAGGTGGGCTTGTTTTTGGCTTCTACGTTGCTTGGAGCTTGTGTTGGGCTGTATGGTCCTTAGTTTATGGACTCTATGCAAGTTTATTATTGATTGTGTTTATGCCTATAGTCTGTTTTGCATGAAACAGATAATGGGGTCTAAAGCATGTAAAGTTAGATTGTGACTTTGACTGTTTACATAGAGTATTGAGCATGAGGGTCCGTTTTTTGTTGAGCTAGTATTATGTGTTAGGATGATCTGTTCTTGTTGTTTGAGCATGTTGTGATCTATTAGGGCTAAGCATGTAGTACTTTTAGTATAGATATAGTTATATTATCATCATCAAGAGGCTGTTGATCATAAGTTATATATCGTCTGCTAGGGAAGCCTAGTTTGTGCTTGCGTGTAGCTTGGTCTTGATCATACTGCAAGCCTATTATGACTGGGTTTCTTCTACTAACGATGGGGTGTGGATATATTGTTCCAGCTGCTTGTAAAGACCTCCACTAGATGAGTTCAGTGTGCATTTTTTGTTAGGCATTTCTAACCTATACTGGGTCAGCTTGTGTAGGCCTAGTCTTGAACGGTTATAGTCGCAAGTAGTGTTGCGTACATGCACCAAGTGTGGGGGTGAATGAGTCCCTAGACTAGTGACTTCAATACACATTTCATGTCTAGAGAAAGCAACTCAGAGTATCCCTGAGTGATCTGATCAGAGTTGGTGTGCTAACTCATCATTAGGATGAGGGCCAAAGGTACTCTTATTGAGGGATCATGTGTAAGCTAAGGGCGCTCCATGATCCAGATCGTGAAACCTATTTAATGATATGGTTGGACTGAGATTGTTTATGTATTATGTTGAATTGGTTGTTTATAGCATGTAGTTGCTAGGATGTTATTGACTATTTATTGTGTATATTGTATTCTGGTTGGAGGTGCTTACTAAGTATGACAATACTCACCCTTATTTTGGGGTACCCACTAGGTCTATATGAGTTGTATCGAGACGAATAAGTTGGATGTAGCTGTCAGGATCATGGGGAACGTTGCGAGTCTCTTTCTTCATTTAAGTCTTTATTTTTGCATGCACTATTAAACTATTGTTTTGTTTTCCAATAATTTAGCTGTTTTGGAATAACTTTGGCCATATGTTTAATCTTGTTTAAAGTATTTTTAGCTATCTTTTTCCCAATAATAAAGTTGTTGAAAGAGTTTATGAATTTCTGGTGTTTAATGGTATTTATCCATGCATGTTGAGTAAGAATCCAAGTTAGGAAGTCGGGTTTCTACATCTTGTCTTATGCAAAACTCCTTTTGCATAGGATACTCTCATTGGTATGTCTCCACATGAGTGACTAGGATCAAGTCACTTGCTTCGAAAGCACATGGGGCAATATCAGCAGTCTCACAGGATAAGATACCCCACCTCTATCCTAATACTGCAAATTCTTTAGGTTGTTAACTTGAATAATATTCACTTGTATGTCTCCACATACTAATCAAGTTCTCATTAAACAACCTTTGCTTTTCCGAACATGGCTAAATATTTAACAATTGAATAAAATAAACGTCAACACATTTATTATTCATTAACACTGAATTTAATGTTCTTTGTTTATACAAATACAAGCTTTAGGGCTCTATCCTTAACAATTTATAGACGACTTTAAGACCTGGTTTCCAATAAGGAGCACGTTGTTCCTTCCTCTTAAAGTACTCTTACAACTCTATAAAGGCCTCCCTTCAAGCGATTTGCCTTATTCGGAAGATCTCATAAAGAACCTTTATTAAGAAGGTTCGTGGAGGAGTCTAAGAACCCGACTTCCTAAACAGTTATAAGCCTAGATTCTTACTCAAAATGCATAATTTAAACGACTTAAAAAAATCATCTAGTTCAAATTCATTTAATAACCGTCAAAACGTCCACATAAATAACAACAAAATAATGATAAACCTTTAGCCAGAGTTTAACAAAATAGTTAAATAGTTATTAAAATCTAAATTAACTTCCTACTAGTCATAGTGAACAAAACTCAATAAAAATAATAGACTATGGAGCGTTTTCCCATGATCACGATTGGCTCACATGCTAGCACCAATGAAACAGTCAAGTTATCAAGCAACAAAACACACCCAAACTCTACATGCTCAAGATCCCATAATCTAGAACATGCATAAGTTACAAGAAATAGTGAATTGAACGTGTATAGGGCAAACACAAGTTGAGGTAAGAAGTCTTTACCTGATCAAGAATACCGACACAAGCGCTCGCTCAAACTCCAGACAAGTCTAGCTACCTAAGTAACAACCTAAGAAAATACAAATAATCAAGCACTAAACTAAGTATGTGAATCGAGGCAACAAAATGTGAGACTTGTTACGACAGTGCTAGAGGCGCTGACCGAGAGAGGCTTGGCATTCAGTAGTGTTGGGTGATGGCAACTCGGAGTGCTGTATAATTTATTCTAAAGATTAATTCTAAGTGTGTGATTAGTGTCCTACATTTTAGAATCACATGTTACGCAAGTATACACAGTAGAGTATGCAACAATTAATAAGTATTTATTTATCATTTTTCACATGGAATTATTTTAAGCAATAATGTTAAGTTAAGAGTCAAAACGGAAAAGTAAATATCGGGGTGTTTGATTGGTGTTTTGGTTCCTGAGTCTAATGGATGATTTTATTAAAAGTACAAGTTATAATCTGAGAGAACGACTAATATTCATTCATAATAAATATTGGTAAGACGATTAGTTCATGCTACACTTAGGTCTAAAGCTCCCTTCCAAAAAAAAAACTATGCAACGAACCCTACTACTTCCTTGGGAGTTTGGAATTAAGATGAGTGATAAGCATGCAGTTAGTGGGATAGTTATTCCAAATCTTAACTCTAAATATGTGAGAGATCAAGCATAAACCTAACAATTACAGTTTGATTTTATTAAAAGTACAAGTTATAATCCGAGACAATGACTAATATTCATTCATAATAAATATTAGTAAGACGATTAGTTCATGCTACACTTAGGTCTAAAGCTTACTTCCGAAAAAACAATGCAACGAACCCCACTACTTGCTCGAGAGTTTAGAATTAAGATTAGTGATAAGCATGCAGTTAGTGGGATAGTTATTCCTAATCTTAACCCTAAATATGTGAGAGATCAAGCACAAACCTAACAATTACAGCTGGGTTAATCCCTTAGTGCCCCTTCTTCCAAGGTAGACGAAAGCGAGCTACAAGTAGGTTGTCAATCGTCCCTTGCTAGTAAATACTACCTCATCTTCTTTTATTATAACTAATATTAACTACTATTCACTTTTTTAACTATTACTTAGCATGCGTCTTAATTAGGAATAAATATGCATGAGAATGCAAAAACAACTAAAGAATTAAAACAAACATCTCGCATAACAAAATCTAAGAGTTTGCATTGCAACCTACTCTAAGAATTTAAAGCAAAACAGAAGGAAAATCCTATATTATAAAAGTGATAAAGAAAACACTTACGATCTCCAGACTTCAACAGGCACCTTGGTACAAGCTTGCTCGGGCTCCGAAGATGACAAACATAACTAAGAGTTCAATCATACCACTCGACAACCTCACAATCCATTATCAGCGAAACCCTAACAAACCAGCATGAGTTGATCATTGATCCTTCGCATATTTATAGATGTATGTCTTTCTTTGTGTCCAAGCAAGATCCTTGGAAGATTCTCAAAGTTTTGTATTTATCTTTATGACAATAAAAGATCTTCCTATATTCTCACGATTATGTCATAAAGATAAATGATGGCTCTCAAATAGAACATAAATTGGAGTTCTATATTCATCATTCTTTTAAGGTTCGAGGGAAATAATTGAATATTTAAAAGCCCTAACATTTTCCGGAGGCTTAAACTTTTCAATAGCTTCGATCTTCGCTTGATCAACCTCCATTCCAGCCTTTAAAATTTTGTGTCTAAGGACATTTCCTTCACGCACCATAAAATGACACTTTTCTTAATTAAGCACTAGATGTGTTTCTTCATAGCTTGTAACACCTCCTTTTGATTTTTGAGGCAATTGGAAAAATTGTCTCCAAACACTGTGAAATTGATAGCTCGCAAATAGGTCATTATTTAGGCTGATTTATTAAGCAATTTATTAAGGGATCAAGAAGTGTTTCAAGCTATTAGGAGCATTGTGCGAATAAAAGTGTAGACAGCACGTGGACAGAAAATAACATCATCACTGTAATATGAAAATTAGATACAAATATTATACAATTTTGCACTAAAAGGCTATTAAATGCAGGAAATGCTAAACACTGATGCTGGAGGAACGAAACAATACGAACAACGACGCACATAGAAGAATCACGCGTTCACAAGGCAGTTGCGCTCTAGAATCACACCAACATGGAAATAAACAGAGAAAAAAAATCAAGCAATTAAAGTGGTGTCAATCAAATAAATTCCAGTGGAAATAAAAAAATCCTGCATTAATGAAGATTTTCCAGCTCACCTAGGCTTGCTGACCAAGTAAATCAACTCTATAAATTGCAAGAAGGACCCGAAGGTTGGTGAGTTGGTCGGATGGCTAGAAGTCGATTTAAGTGAAGTGGAGCTAAGTCAGATGATTAGAATCTGATTCAAGCGAAAAGCAACTGGTGGTGACTGTAGGAGCCGATGACAAGGGGACTGCACACTTCAGAGCCGTGCCAATTCCATTTTACTGTTTTTCTTACGAGTAGTTATAATGATAAACATTTAGTAGTCGTAATAAAATCTACTGATTTAAACGTCTTACTGTGTGTTCATTGTTATGTTGCGTTATAAGAGTCTTGAATGAATTCTCACGAATAGAATCATGCTTAGGAGTGTAGGTTAAATAGTTTTACACTGTTACATTTGTTTATTTATATGTATATGCATTGCTTTGCTATCCACATATATGGCTTGTGGTGAGTCGGAATGAGGAACCACATAGAGATCAAGTATGCTACTGTAGGTTGAATGCAAGTCTTTGCATCATTTAGGGAGTTAGGAATAACCTCACTATTGCTCACGTTGCCCCGTTTTACTATGGAGTTCACAGCGGAAGCTACGCTTTCATAAATCACTAAGTGCATAAGCACTTATTAGTTGAAGGAAGCGAGAAACTCAATAACTAGCCCCACGTTCTTAACTTCTTCTATAACTGTTTATTTATTTTTACTCATTGCATTCATATTTATTTATGTCAAGCATTTGTATATTTATATTTCCTCATTCAAAACCAAAATCAAACACACTTTTATAACCAATTTATTTACTTTTTAGCATAACTCTCGTTTTAACAGTATTACTTCTAGACATCAATCTCTGTGGGATCGATAAAGTATATACTGATTACTTGCTACAGTTTTGAGTGCGTATACTTGCGCGTAAGTGATTCCGAGTCTTACTTAGCTTTAAGTTTTCTCTGAGTTAATTAATGTAAGATTATATTAGCACCCGTAACGTAATTTAGATCAAGTTTTTGCCACCGTTGCCGGATATTGATCATTTAGGATTAATATTCTTAGGACGAGAGTAGTTTTTATTGATAAAAGGTTGAACTTGTATTTCAGGGGAACTGAGATCCAAGGCACACATCAACCAAAAGAGAAAGAGTCCCAATACATTACCACAAGCAACAATCATAATAGATGGGATACAATCACTTTACAAATCAGTATTGGAGCAACAACATATAACCACTGCAAATACGACTATATCAGCATTCAGGCTAAGCGAAGGAATTAGCACAGATTTCAATATGACACATCCTAACTGGGAGACTCATACGCATATTGGGGGAGATCGCAACAAAAATTTTCAAGGACAAAATGGTCCATAAGGGGATCACAACATTATTAAGCATATAGAGGAATCTAGGCGTCATGAACCTAGATATTCAATGTATAATCATGAGCAATCTCTGAAGGTCACAACTCGAGAAGAAGAAATACAGTTGGAACGAAAAAAATGGTTGAGAGAAAATGGCATCATTTTCTCACCCTAGAAACCAATATGTAGAACTGAGGAAATAACCCAAGGAAGTGCTACCAGCAATACACCAGCAGAAGATACATATTTGAGGGCCGAAGTGCTTAATGAGGCATTAGCAATGGAACTTTTCAATGAACTCTCATGTGAAGATTTTAGGCTAGCCATACTAAAACAAGATGAAGAGGCCAAAGCTCTGAGACGTGCAGCAACAGAAGAAGAAGAGCAACGGATGCAATTGCAGTAACAGGAAGAAGCTTGGGCAAGGTTTGCCACCCTGGCCATTTTTGAAGCTGAAATTGAGGAATTTGTTGTAGCGAAGAAGAACAAAGGATGTGATTGCAGCAACGGGAAGAAGCTTGGGCAAGGTTCTCCAACCTGGCCATTCCTGAAGCTGAAATTAATGAATCTATTGAAAAGAAAGAAGCGACAAGTTCCAATATTGATACTAAGCAAGTTTCCAGTGATTAAAGCCAAAGCAAGGGCGAAAGTTCTCAACCAATCCGCATTGTGAGTAATAAGCCTGCAACGCTAACCACGAAATTTCTAACTTTTTCCAGTTGGGAAAGGGGTGAATCAACAGAACTGCAGAAGAAGGACGATAGCTCGCAGAATAGAGGACCACTAGCAATAATGTCCAACATTTTTAGGCTACCGTATGTGCAACCACATTTTGAATTAATCAGGCGAGGAAGTGGCACATAAACAATTCAACTGGGTTTCAATACGATGTATCAAACCCTATCAACCCTAACAAAGGTAGGACATTCACGCGTCAAGGCGTATGATGAACAAAGGTAGGATAATGCTATCAAAGATGGCGTCGCCCCTAATATATATAAATGGCCCAAGCAGAAACAACATACACCGAGCAGAGTTTAGCTCAAGGATTCTGCCCAGGTCCTACACAACAACATTCCTAGAATGCGAAAACTTAGTATTTCTAACTTTGTGCGACAATGTTATTGCATTTTATTAGAATAAAAAGTTTTTTCATATTTGAAAATTTTCTTTATTTATTTCCTTACATTTTCAAATTATTAGTTTAGGAAGGAATTGGGTTGATCTTGAAAATAAGGCAGCAGAATTTAAATTTTTCCCTTTGTGATTATCTCCTTCCTTGCACAAGGATTTTCGAAATCTCTAAAAACTCTATATAAACATTGTGAAAGACTCGATCACCACATCTCAGCATTGTTCTTCAAGGAAACAATACTCTTTAACTAATAGTCGGAATCAATGGCCGCAAGAAGCATAGCAGTCGGTAAAGGCAAGGTGGTAGACGATACTAACGTTGAACATGATGAGGCTCCTAGTGCCAACCTTATTGCCTAGCTGTCAAGGAAGAGATTCTGGCAAGATCAAGGATGGCCTGTGAGATGTATTCCACATCTAATACTTACTAAGATAGGCGAGTTAGGCTAGGTTAGCTTGGTAATGCCCATCGAGGATGCAATGCCAGATTGGGTTCGCCAGTTTTACGCAAATTTGAACAGGGAAAAGAAATTGTTCTCCAAAGTTGAAGGACTTGAGATAGATTGTAGATCTGCAGCCTTAAACCAAATTTTTTAGTTTTCCGACATCATTGGATCGGAGATTCAAAAGCTTCTTAATAAGCTAACTAAGAAGCAGTTGCAGATGTGTGTGGAAAGATTGGAACGAAAAGGGCCAAATGGAAGAATCCATGGTCGTTTCGAATGGACAGTGTTAAACTTGAATTTATGAACTGGATTAAATTCATCAAGAATGAAATTATTCCATCAAACAATGCAAAGATAGCCAGCAGGAAGCAAGCACTACTGCTTTATGCGATCACAATTGGAATGCCGGTAAATCGTTAGTAGAAGGACAAATTTAGCATTGGGCCTTGGCCAAACGCAGGAAGATGTTTTACCCATACATTGTCACTAAATTGTGCTTAGAGCAAGGTGTTCAGCCGCAAAAAACTAATCGAATTCTAAAGGTGCACACAAATCATGTTGAAGAAGCTGTGAACCTGAGATGGAAGGAGAAAGGGAAGAAATTCGAAGTGTTTTTAAAGGAGGATAACTTAGTTAAGAAATTCGAGGCGTTATTCATTAACTCGCGAGACTTCTGGGAATATGCGAGTAAGAAAAACGAGATAATAGTACAGGCAGCCGCAGTGCTTAAAGAATACTCCAGATGGCTAGAATTTCCAAACCATTTACTCAATTCAGAGCAAAACGAGTGCAGTGGCAATGCGAACACCTAGATGGAAGTCCCGCTCTCTTTATTTATTAAAGCTATATTTCTCTTTCTGCATGCATTTCAGTTAGCCGCAATTTTTTTTCCCGCAACATGCATATCATGATAGGATGCAGATTTCAATTCTTACTTTTAGTATCGTATGCATATCATTCATGACATTTAGGATGCAACCTTAATTTCCCTTTTATTAATAGTAATAAGAAATTTTCTTTTCTTGAACATTTAGCGCTAGTATTATTATTGCGAATCTGAGATCTAGTAGGAATTTTCTTTTCTTAGTAGAATTCTTATGTACTCCTAGATTCAAACCTAGCGCTAGAATAGTCCTTATTGTGTGGCAGAAAAATCAAAAATTTTGCGAGGAAAACCTAGAGCTTGAAATAGATTATTTAATTATGGAAATAAATAAGTTTGGGGGAACTAAACCCCACCTTCATTGGGGACAATGAAAATTTTAAGTTTGGGGGTGAGGCAAGCCCGCAGATGATTTAAACTTAAAAAAAAAATGTTTACGCATTTTGTCAGAATGAGCGAATAAGCCATAGGTAATCTCGAAATGCTCCACTATCACTTAATCAAAAACTTTATTCCTTTGCTTAAATGATTTGTTTTGCGCTCAAGCAAATCATTCTAAGAACTATGGAATTATGATAGGAGCATAATTTGAAAAGAGAACCTGAGATTTAAATCTCGAAAAAGTGTGTTGGCCAACCATAGCTTTATGAAGTAGTTAAATGTGATAAATTGAGTAAATGGGAATAATTGCGATCTGCCAGTCATGATAGGGAAGATTTTGGACGTGAACCTGACTCTTAGGGAAAGTTTGAAGTCCTTTAGCAAGAGAAGTTTATACTAGGATTAGGAAGGCGATAAGACATATTAGAGCTAAAATTAAAGAAAAAAAAAGAAAAAAGTTGATTCAGTTAATCAAAATGCTTATAATTAGGCTACGCATTGCTTGGGACAAGTAATGATTCAAGTTTGAGAGTTTGATAGCTCTCAAATAGGTCATTATTTAGGTTGATTTATTAAGCATTTTATTAAGGGATTAGGAAGTTTTTCGAGCTATTAGGAGCATTTTGGGAATAAAAGTGTAGAAATCGGCATGTGGACAGAAAATAGTATCATCAGCGTAATATGCAAAATAGATACAAATATTATACAATTTCGCGCTAAAAAGCTATTAAATGCAGAAAATGCTACACTGATGCTGGAGGAACAAAACAATGCTAACGGCGATGCACATAGAAGAATCACGCTTTCACAAGGCGGTCGCGCTCGAGAATCACACCATTGTAGAAATAAACAGAGAATCAATCAAACAATTAAAGTGGTGTCAATCAAATAAATTCCAATGGGAATTAAGAAATCCTTGTATTAATGAAGATTTTTCAGCTTACCTAGGCTTGCCGACCAAGTAAATCAACTCTATAAATTGCAAGAAGGAAGCCAAAGTTTGGTGAGCTGGTCGGATGGCCAGAAGCTGATCTAAGTGAAGAGGAGCTAAGTTAGATGATTAGAATCCGATTCATGCGAGAAGCAACTGGTGGTGACTGTAGGTCACATCCGTGCCAATTCCATTTTACTGTTTTTCTTAGAAGTAGTTATAATGATAAACATTTAGTAGTCGTAATAAAATTTGTTGATTTAAACGTCTTATTGTGTGTTCATTGTAATGCTACATTATAAGAGTCTTGAATGAATTCTCACGAATATAATCATGCTTAGGAGCGTAGGTTAAAGAGTTTTACACTATTGTGTTTGTTTATTTATATGTATATGCATTGCTTTTCTATCCGACTTTTTGTGAGTCAGAAAGAAGAACCACATGGAGATCCAGTATGCTACTGTAGGTTGAATGCAAGTCTTTGCATCATTTAGGGAGTTAGGAATAACCACACTATTGCTCGCATTGCCCCGTTTTACTATGGAGTTCACAACAGAAGCTGCCCTTTCATAAATCACTAAGTGCGGAAGCACTTCTTAGTTGAGGGGAGCGAGAAACTCAATAAATAGTCCCTCATTCTTAATGTCTTCTATAAATTTTTATTTATCTTTACTCATTTCATTCATATTTATTTCTGTCAAGCATTTGCATATTTTTATTTCCGCATTCAAAATCAAAATCAAACACACTTTTACAACCCATTTATTTACTTTTCAGCATAACTCTCATTTTAACAGTATTACTTCTAGACATCAATCTCTGTGGGATCGATAAAATATATACTTATTACTTGCTGCAGTTTCGGCCTCGTATACTTGCTCGTAAGCGACTCCAAGTCATACTTAACGCATAACGCATTCCTGGAATGTGAGGCTCGGAGCATGCCAGTCGGTATAAATTAATTTAGCTCCGAGTATTTACAAGCTCTTAATTTTTCCTATTTTATTTTACTAGTTTAGATTTACTTTTAGTATTTTATTAGGATAGTTTAGACCCCGTTTGATAATCATTTCTTTTTTAGTTTTTAGTTTTAGTTTTAAAATTTTTAAAAGCAGATTTGTTTGATAACCAATTTTGGTTTTTGTTTTTAAAATTTTAAAAACGTTTTAAAAATATTAAAGGAATTCTAAAAACTAAAAAAAGTAGTTTTTAAAAATATGTTTTTGTTTTTGTTTTTAAAAAAGCATGAAAAATCAAGAATAAAGAGTACAAAACTATAAAAATCAAAACAAAAAATAATTATCAAACATGTTTTTGGTTTTTAATATTTAAAATATAAAACTAAAATCAGTTATCAAACATATACGATTTTTAATTTTTAAAACAAAAAACTAAAAACCAAAAATGAAAAACTAGAAACAAAAAACAAAAAATGAAATAGTTATCAAACGGGGCCTTAATGTTTGTTTTTCTTTAGTTTTATGTTGGAAAAGTGAATAGGTATCGGTGGCACGAAGTTGAGCAAGCTATAAAACAGGATGAACAAACAAGCAGCAGAAAGGAAGCAGTAGAAGTAGTATTGACGCGACAAATTCCAGATGGAAAGCGTAAGGAAGTTTCTGTCTTTCTTTATCTTTATTTCTTACTTTCATGTATCTATGCTGAAATTTTTTCCAATGCTCTTGTTTACCATGGTCTAGGAAGCAAATTAGGGCTAAATAGAGAAATCTTTTGCTCATATTCATGCATCTTTAAAATGAAACAGTGAATGCTAAATATAAATGTTTCTTCGCCCTACTCTCAAATATTGTAGTCTAGTATAGTCAAAATTTCTGAACAATCTAAAACACCCATCTTTATCCTTAGGGTTTTAGGAGAATGGACTAGCCAAAATGCGGGCCGAGTTGATAATGCACTAATACTTGATAGGAATAAAAAATGAGTCAACTTTCAAGGTTAAAATCAAAAGCTTGAAACATGGAATTCGAACCTTAGAACAAGCTAAGTTTGGGGGAACTAAGCCTCACCTTCATTGGGGACAATGAAGAATTTAATTTTGGGGGTGAGGGCAAGCTCGTGGAGTGTATAGAAGAGAGAAAAATCAAGAGAGCATGCTATAGATTGGAAAAAAAATTGCGGAAAATAAAGATCAAAATATTCAGGGCAAAAATGAAAGGCACAAAAGAGCGAATAACCATAGGCATCCCGAAATATTCTACTGTTCACAAAAAACGCAAGCTTGAGACATTCCAATTGCTTAGATGGAATGCTTTATGCTCAAGTGAACCATGCTGAGAACTACAGAATTATGGATATGAGTGCAATCCGAGTATGAATGCGGAAAGCATAGCAAAAATCCTTGAGGGATTTGGGACCTAAAGAAATAGCCTTGAACCGAATGTCTTGGGTAAACTTAGGATGATCGAGGGCTTGAGTGAAGTGGTTCAAATAGTAGGCATTAAACTCTAAGAGGGCTAAGTTTTTAGTTTAGTAGGGAATAGGGTGTTATCAGTAATGAAAGTGTTTCAGCAAGTCTAAGACTTTAAAATCTGTATGATAAAAGTAGATGCGTTTTGCTTGTGATGAAATTTTGCTTAATTAGACTGCGATTTTGAAAACATTGTTTTGAGCATTTATTTAAAAACATTTATATAGAAATTTTCGTGTGTATTAATATATAGAGCATTACTAGGGACGAGCAATCATTCAAGTTTGGGGGTTTGATAGTTCTCAAATTTAGCGCTATTTAGGCTAATATCTTAATATATTCTAATGGTATTTGTGCATTAATTAAATGAACTTTAGAGTTAGAATAGAATTAAGATGGGAAATTTATATAAATAAGATGCATGTATGATTTATGAGCTTCGATATACAAGGCTAGAGAAATTAGAGCATCCTAGAGTAAAATATAGATGCCGAATGCTTTTCATACTTAAATGCCAAAGATTCCACACTTCGCTAATTTATTGCTATATCTATAGGATTTGGGAATATGGTTAGCATCGCATTCAATGGAGAAGGGAAAGGTTAGAATACGCATCAAGACGCTTTAGAGGTTGCAGAACTGCGGGATCTTCCAAACATATTCGCGAAGGAATTGGAAACATTATTAGCATCGCATCCAGAGGAATTTGGAATGCTTAAAGTTTCATGAATCAGAACAACAAAGCGAACAACTGTAGAACTGCGGGATCTTCCAAGCATATTCGCAAAGGGCAAACCAATAAGATAAAAATTTAATGCAGAGCATTGATGCGGAACAACATATCAGATCAGATGCCAAAGCCTCGCTAAAGCCTCAATAACCAAATAAGGAAAGAATCGAATGCAATTCCAATGCCAACTACCAGATCGTTGGATAGATAAACTGTGGTAGTCATGGGATTCATACCTTAATTAGCAAATACGTGATCAATCAGAGGAAATCTGTCGCGAGAATCAGGGGATAAGCTGTCAAAGATAAAATGCAATAAAAGACAATAAATCAAATCCAATCCTTGCCTTCCAAGTATCAGATTCCTTAGTCCTCAAGCAGTTAAAAGCCTACAAATAGGAGAAGAAGAAAGAGAGAAAGGGTGTCTGTTTTTGGAGTTCTTCTCCCATACTTTGGATTAGGGTTCCAAAGCGAAGTTCGTGTTCCTATTGACACGAATTCTTGTTCTTCAAGAAACCGCCACCATTTATCGATTTCTAGTTTATCTTTCTTTGTTTATTTTATGCTTTATTCATTTCCACCACCGTTGTTTCACTTCGAACTGTTCTTGCATTTGAATTAATTCAGCTTTCTTTTTCAATGTCTTTTGCTTATTTTTTATTTATTCTTTTCTTTAATTTCATGTCTAGCTAAGCATCTTAGGCAAAGGTGTTGGCTTTTTGGCCAATTATCTCAAATTAATTAATTAATATTTTGATGATAACAAACTTAAATTTTGAGTACTGATATTTTTGGAGTTTTTAAGTGTTTATTATGTAGAGCTTAGAGAGATGATTCCAATTCATTTTAAATCGTGAAAATCTGAGTTAAAATGAAAAAATATATGGACAAATGAAGATTGGAATAAAAAAATCGCCTATGAAAAAAAGGGATTTTCATTTTCAAATTGTTTCCCTTTTAACTTAAACTCATTTCATCTTCTATTCATTCAATCCTAGCCATATACCACATTTGTTCTAAATCCAATGGCCACCAATCATCATATCTTCATCAAATCTTGTCCGTTGATAATTTTTTGCCCTAAATCCAACATACACCTTTCATATTCTCTCTTTTAAATTCATAGCCTCTATAACTAAAATTCTACAGCAACTATCTTATACAAAACAGCTCCAAAAAGTCTCATCTACTTCACACGTTCTTGAATCGGCCCATTGTAAACTTTGTGAAAAAGCTGTCAACGCTCAACTTGTATATTTTGCCTACGAGAGGTATATTGTAAGGTTTCCTTTTTATTTTCTATTTGGAATTTGTATTAAGGTATGGGTACACCTTGGGTTGTTAGAAAACATAATTGGTTTAATTCAAAACCAGTAAAAGGATTTGAGTTTCTCTTTAGCCTAGAAAAAAAAGAGGGTTGGAGTGGTTTAATCCCGAACCTGGTAAAATGATTGGGGTTTCTCTTTAGCCTAGGAAAAAGAGGGTCATGTAGGTTTGGTTCTCACCTGCAAGAGAATCAATAGTAAAATACTCAAGGAGGAGCCTTGGGGAGTGGGGTAGGATTTTCGAACCACTATAAACTTTGGTGTCTTTCTCTCTTTCTTACTTTTACTTTCCGCTATTTAATTCTTGCATATTATATTTGCTTGTTGGGTGATTTTATTTTAACAAAGTTTTAATCATAAATATATTTTTTTAAAGAACTAAAAAGTTGGCAAACCCTATTTACCCCCCTCTAGTGTTGTCTTTCGATCCTACAATTGGTATCAGAGCCGGTTGCTCTTGTTTTTTTATTGAAAATATTTTTTCAAAAAGTGTGTCTTTGATATCCATTTGTTTGAGTTTTACTTCTTCAATTGGTGTTAGTACTTTTGAAAAGCTTAATTGCTAGAATTATGGCAACTTTAGGTGTTCTTGAAAGTCATTGTATTTATAAACCTTTATTTTTTGATGGTGTAAATTTTGATATTTGGAGAAAGAGAATGAAAATATTTTTGCTAGGTATGGATTTCAATTTTTGGTATGTGTGCGAACATGATTTATCAAAATTGAAATTTAATGAAAATTTGATATCTTGCAATGCTCAAGTTATGAATAACATATGTTGTGCTTTAGATAGTAAACTATATGATAAAATTGCACATTTTAAATATGCTTATGATATTTGGTTTTTTCTTGAAAATATGTATAGTGTAGAAAATTTCTCTTGTACTACTAACGATCTATTTGATGTGAAGGAGAATTATAAATCTCAAAATCAAGAAAATATTCAGAAAGTGATAAAGGAAAAGTGCGATAAATCCTCCTTATGCTTGATGGAAATGAGGAAAATCCTGAATTCACTTCTTATGATGAATTATTTGATGCATTTGAAACCATGCAAGATGATTTTAAAAATTTTGTCTTGAAGTATGCTAAACTATCAAAGAAGTATAAAATGTTGTTTAATGAAAAATAAATCTTTGATAGATGAAAATGCACATTTGAAAAATAGATCAAATAATGAGATTGTTGTTGTAATGATGAGAAAAATATTTTAATGATAGAATTAAATTTCTTGAAAAAGAGAATAAGGATCTCAATTTTTTATCACGTGAATTAAAAATTAAATTGAGTGAATTGAGGAATAAAAATAAAGAAATTGAATCTTGTTCATTGAAATTAGAA
Organism: Sechiopsis laciniata; assembly: GCA_037833695.1. Lineage (NCBI taxonomy): Eukaryota > Viridiplantae > Streptophyta > Magnoliopsida > Cucurbitales > Cucurbitaceae > Sechiopsis > Sechiopsis laciniata. Next base: position 16,076 of record JBBMKA010033990.1, read on the forward strand.
GAGAAAATTGCTAGTCTTAAAAATAAAAATATTGATTTAGATTCTAGTAATACATCTTTAGAAAGTGAAAATTTGCCTTAATTGACAAAATTAAAATTTTTGAATTTGATAGTCAAGAGAAAAATAATCTTTTGAATGTGCTTAGAGAAAAAGAATCACTTGCTAATAAAGAGCTTGAAATTCCAAAAGAATCCATTAAGAAATTGACTATTGGTGCTCAACAATTAGATAACATTATTGATTAGTAAATCTTGTAATGATAAAAAGGGATTAAGCTATGCAAATGAAAAATGTTTATCTAATCTTAATATTAGCTTTGTTAGAGTCATTCCTACTATGCATAGACAAATTCATGCTAGATCAAAGTTAGTTCATAATGTGAAATTTGAAGATAAGCATGAAAAAGTTAAGAATTTGAATGAAAAATTAAATTTTGAGCCTATACATAATCATGTCTTATCTAAATATATGCATAGTGCTAAATTGGTTCATAAACATGAAAAAGTTGGACATCTACTTGCAAAATCTAAATTTAGTCCTACTTATCATTATTGTGGAGTTAAAGGTCATATTAGATCAAATTATTATAAATTGAAAAATGCTCTTAGAAAGAATTTATTTGAGAAAAATATTTTGCAAAATCATTTTGTGAAAAATAAATTCTTATAAAATGTTGTTTGTTATTCTTGTGGTAACATTGATCATAAATATTATAGTTGTTATTGTCCTAAGTTGAATATTACTAATATTAGTTCCAAATTGAAATGGGTTCCAAAATCCATCATAGCTAACAATGAAGGACCCAAGAAATGGGTACCAAAATCTGTTATTGAGCTTTCCTTGTAGATGATATTTCAAAAGTCAAGTAGGTTGCTTGGATTTCAAATTTAAAACTACTTCAAATGGTGTAACACCCCTAAATTTATAATTTTTTTTTAAAGAGATTAATCAATTATTTGATCAAGATGCTTGAAATATATGTATTATTGTTCTAAATATTTGGGTTAATTTCTATCTCCACAAATTGTCTTTATTATAAATTCTCTTATTTATGCAAAACAACCATTATTTCGAATAACAAATGTTTATTTTGGGTTAATATTGATGTTCCTTTAAGGGCATAGGGTTTTATGTTTTCTAAGAAGGAAAATGGTTTATTATAAAAAAAAAATATATATATTTATTCTCCCTCCTTTTTTCTGACGCATGTCACAACCCCCCCTTCAATCTCCACCGTTCATTGCTTAGTTCGTCCAGATCCAGCCGTGTGTTACACTCTGAGCTGTCTGATCAGCCTTGCGTGACCCAGCCTTCGCAGCGTGACTGGCATTCCAAGTGCTAATATAAATGCACAGTAATTAACTCAGAGCATAATCTATTGCGAAGTGTGACTCAGAATTGCTTACACACAAGTATACGACGTCAAAATGCAGCAAGTGATAAGTATTTATATTTTATCGTTCTCTACAGGGATTGATGTCTAGAACTAATACTATTAATGTGAGAGTTATGCAAATAAAGTAAAGAATGGGTTTGATTCTAAATGCTAATAGTGATTAAACATGGATGCTAACAATAAGTAAACGTTAATGCAATGAGTAGTGAAAAGAAGACAGCTATAGAAGATATTAAGGGTGCGGGACTAGTTACCAAGTTTCATGCTTCCCTATCCTAATAAGTACTTCTGCACTTAATGATTTATGACAGACCCAGCTTCCGCTACGATCTCCATACTAACTCAGGGCGATGTAAGAGTTAGTAAGGTTATTCCTAACACTTCAAATGGTGAAAAGCTTTTCACCCAATCCTAACGTAGCATACTATATCATCCGGCAGTTCCTTCTTCCGAACTTGCTGCAGGCTACATGCGTGGGTAGCTAATCGACGAATGTATACTAAATAAAAATACAGTAGTGTAAAACATAATAACCTACACTCCTAACATGCTTCTACAAATGAATCCTCCCCGAAAACTCCTATAACGCAGCATAGCAATAAACACAAGTAGAAATACAAAATTAGTCAATTTTATTACTACTACTAAATGTTCACAGCTATAACTACTTCTAAGAAAAACAGTACAAGTTGGAATTGGTGCGATTGTAAAGTGTGCAGTCCCCTTGTCATCGGCTCCCACGAATACCACCAGATGCTTTTCCTTAAGATTGGCGTTTGGCCAACTGACCAGTTCACCGAACCTTGTATTCCGTCTTGCTATTTATAGAAATGAATTACTTGGTCAGCAAGTTAAGGTGAGCTAGAAAATCATCATTAATGTAGGATTACTTGATTTTCGTCGGGATTTCTTTGATTGCCACTCTCTTAATTGCTTGATTGATTCTCTATTTGTTTCCTTATTGTCACAATTCTTCGAACGTGACTTCCTTGAAAATGTGCGATTCTGCTGAGTGGGTCGCCATTTGCATTGATTCGTCCTTACCGCGTAAACGTTCTGTGTATTCCTGCATTGCATAATATTTTAGCACATTTTATTCAATATTTGTACTTAAATCGTGAAGCTGCGCTTGTGATGCTAAATTATGAATGAATGCAACTTCCATTGGTTTTTACTCGCATTTTACTATTTTCGCCCGTTTATTTCCTCTAATCCTTAGAATAATGCAAACTATAAAAGCCTAAAATGTGCTCTATTTGAGAGCTATCAACCAAACTTAAACTTCTTGTTTAATCCGATTTTCTTCCTTTCGAGCTTAACCAAGCAGTTCTTATTGCATTTCATAACCTTAGCATAAACTTCTTTCTCTTTTCAGATTTTAAACTTTCCCAAAGATTAAGGTTTTGTCTTAAAATCCTCCCTATCATGACTGAAAGATCGTTCCTCAGCACAATTATTTCTCATTACCCAATCTATTGTACACAATCACTTCTATAACTAAGTTTGCCCAAAACATTTTGCCAAGGATGCTAATTAAGTTCCTTGATCCTTCGAGGCTTATGCTTGTCGTATTCCTATCAGGTTGTACTCATTTCCGCAATCCATAATTCTTAAAATGTTCCATTTGAGCATAAAAAGTCTCATTTAAGCAATGAAAAGTTTTAAATTGCGCTAATAGTGGACAGTGGCGTAACGGAAATCCTATGGCTTATTCAAGCTTACTGCCTTAATTTTGCTCAGAATGTTTTGATCTTTAATTTTCAATTTTTTTTATATATACATGCTACTCTCGACCACTCTTTCTTTTCGGCATTCACTCTTCGGCTGCCCTCACCCCCAAACTTAAAGGCTTCATTGTCCTCAATGAAGGTGAGGCTTGGTTCCCTCAAACTTAGTTATTTCTGTGATTGAGATACTCTATCTCAAGCTCTAAGACGACTTGTTAATTTTGGTTCTTTCTATCCTTCATGATAGGGACTATTCTAATGCTAGGTTTGGATCTAGGGGAATTTAAGAATTCTTTTAATTGAAAGAGAGTTCCCTACAAAAAACTAGATTTGCTATAATAATGCTAACTTAATCTTTCAAAGGGAAATTGCTAATTTTAAAAAATTAATTATAAAGGAAATAGAACAAATTACATCCTAATAAATGAAATGCATGATCCTATAAAATTAAAATTGCGTCTATGAATGCAATGCATGCTTGAAAGAAAAGTAAATAAGAGAGTGAGACTTCCATCTAAGTGTTTGCATTGACGTCTATATTGCCTTTACCTTGCTCCGAATTGAGTATTTATTTTGAAAATTCTAGCCATTCGGAGTACTCGTCTAGTGCTACCATGCTAAGCATAAAGAGCTCATCGCGCTCTTTTGCTTAGGTTAAATATCTCTGTGTAATTGCATAGAGCTTATTTATCTTTTCTGCTAGCCTGACTACAGTAACTGCTTCTCCCATGCTCTGTCCTCCCTCTACATCGTCCTCCTTTGTTTGAGAAATCTATATAATCTAATCCCGATGTTGCAGCCTAATGCCCTGATCAACACATAGTTGCGTTATTGCGAATGGGAAGTACATGGAATCCTACATGTTTTCAACATAGCGTTGCGCTTGTGCTTCTAGAATTTTTCCTAAGTTGATATGCATTCCAAGCTTGATTGCAAATAACAATATTACTTACTCCTTCTTGATTAGTTCCCTGTTCGTTGAGGGCATTATCGATGTTCTGATAAGTTTCAACCAATCCTGAAGGTCCTCTGTAACCATGGATGCTTGGAATGATGTAGGATCGTTCCATGTTGCTCCCACTGTTCCAATCAATATTAGGCTTTCTTGCATTTGCTCATCAGTGGGTGAGTTAACCAATTGTTGACAATATGTTCCAAGAACATTAGGTGATGCGAGTGCTTTGTTCCATGTGGCTGCTCGGCAGTCGATTAGTTGACCTTCTACTCTTGAGAACAATGGCCTTTCCTTTTCAGGCTCGCATAAAATTGCCGCACCCACTCAGTTCGTGAGTTCATCACTGGATCGAAATACACATTCCATCCCAATTGCTCAATCTTCCTACCTGTTTCTTCTGAGATTCTCTTCGGTTATTCTTTGCGCTTAAATCCTTTGTTCTCTAGTGCGATGAATTTGTCCTCTACGTTGATGGATGCAAATGTTGCACCTTCGCACAACTCCGATCTTGGTATTTGGAGAACTTCTGGCAACACCCTAGTTCTCATGGATTGAACTCTAGTATTACAAAACCTAAGGTGCTGCCGTTACTTAACATTTATTACTTCAGCCTCTTTAGGGGAGTTCTCATCTTCATCCTCGCATGGCTCACCTTCTTCTAGATCCTCTTCTATGGATTCTTTGCTGTCTTCTTTGGGTTCCGTTTTAATAATCTTTTTTGCTTCTTAGTTTGCTCTCTGTTGAAGATAATCCTCCATCAGTCTGTCTGTCAATTCCAGGTGTTCAATTGCTAAGGGAGGTTCATCGTCGCTATTTACATCGACATACTGGGTCACCTTTTTCCTCCTCTCTTCTGCTTTCCCGAAGAACTTCTCACTTCTGATTTGCCATCTGTGCGAACTTTCCCCGTATTTAGATTCTTGCTCAATAGTTGTTAATTTCTTAATTCCAAGCCCTAGAGGCGTCGAATCTTGAAACCGTTTGCGCTCGTTAAACATCTTTCCCTTAATGGTCTTGCTACAGACTTCGCGATTGGAAGTCATGGAAGAATGAGAACTTGAGATTTCTTACGACGAAGGCTCAAAACGCGGTGATCGACGCTTCCTTATACAAGGTTTATATAAACTTTTCAAAAGATTTCAGAAATCCATGTGTAAGGAATGAGATAATCACAAAAGGAAATTTTAAATTTTATGCAGAGATTTCTTTAGAATAGTACCAAATCCTTTCTAAAACTACGCAATGAAAAACTTAAGGAAATAACTGAAAAGGAAAATTGCATAAATGAAAAACTTTCTATTCTAAAAATTACTGTAAAATTTTGCACAAAGTAAAAAATACCAGATTTTGCATTCTAGGAATGCTGCTGAGCAGGACTTGGGAAGAACCCTTGTGCTAATTCCATCTGGTGCGATTAGTCCTTGCTTGGGCCATTTATATATCTTCGGATCATAGCCATCTTTGATAGTTTTCTCCTACTTTTCTCCGTCATGCGCCTTAATTCGTGTACTTCCTACCACTCTCAGTGTTGATAGGGTGAAGAGCATCGAATTGGAGCTCAATTGAATTGCCCATGTGTCACTTCCTCGGCTGATCAATTCTTGCTGTGTATGCGATGCTGATAGCTTAAAAACTACGAGTACTATTGCGAGTAGCCCATGGTTTAACTCGCTAACATTGTTTTCCTACAGACTAGTTGACTATGCATCTCCCATGTTGGTTTGATGCTGGTCCTGATAATTGGCTCGATAGGTTCATTACTCACCATGCTAAATGTTTGAGAATGTTCATCCTCGCGTTGGCTTTCATCACTTAGAGCTTGCTTAGTATCAACCTTCTTTGCTTTCTTTCCTAATGCATTCTATGATATTAGTCTCTGGAGTTGTCAGGGTGAAAAACCTTGCCCAAGCTTCCTCCTGCTGCTAAAACATCTCATTTGTTCTCTATCTTTTTCTACTGCCTGCTGCAATACCTCGGACTCATTTTATCGTTCAATCATGGCTAGCCGAAAATATTCCCAGGAGAGTTAAGTCTCACCGAAAAAATCCACTACTGACGCCCCATTAAGTACGTCAGCCTTTAGATATGTCTCTTCTACTCTTACTTTGCTGGGAGCGCTTTTGTCTGTGATTGTATTCAGAGATATTTTGTGCTCTTAATTGGGCTATTGAGGTTCTGATATGATACCATTTTCCCTCATCTATTGCTTTCGTCTTAGCTGCTCTTCCTCTTCTATGGTAATGCCTTTCAGAAATTGCCCATGATTGTACATCGGACCCCTTGGTTCATGACTCCTAGCCTCCCATGTATGGGTCATGTTGCTGCGATCTCCAGGTAGACCGAATTGATGCTGAAAAAAGCTGCTATAATCTCCCCTAAACTGCGATTGTTGTTCCCAGTTAGGATACGCTGAATAGAAATTTGTTGTGTTGGCCTCTTCTGCATAGCCTTGTTGCTGATAAAAATGTGTTTGCTGCGGTTAGTCTTATTACTCCATTGCTGATTCCTAAAGTGATGAAACGCCATCTTTAACGCTCGTGCTTGTGGTAATGTGATTGAAACTTCTTTCTCTGTTGGTTGTATTGCCTTGAATCTTGGTTCCCCTGAAATATAAGTATTCAACCTTTAAATCGATAAAAACTACTCTCACCTTACTAATTCTAATTAATCAATCCCCAGCAACGGCACCAAAAACTTGACTGGCATTCCGAGTGCTAATATAAATGTACAGTAATTAACTCAGAGCATAACGTATTGCTAAGTGTGACTCTAAATCGCTTACATGCAAGTATACACGGTCAGAATGCAGCAAGTGATAAGTATTTATATTTTATCATTCTCTACAGGGATTGATGTCTAGAACTAATACTATTAATGTGAGAGTTATGAAAATAAAGTAAAGAATGGGTTTGAAGTTGTTGTGTGTTTTGATTATGGATGCTAACAATGATTAAACATGGATGCTAACAATAAGTAATTGTGAATGCAATGAGCAGTGATAAGAAGACAACTATAGAAGATATTAAGGGTGCAAGATTAGTTATCAAGTTTCATGCTTCCCTATCCTAATAAGTACTTCCGCACTTAATGATTTATGACAGACCCAGCTTCCGCTAAGATCTCCAAACTAACTCAGGGCGATGCAAGCGTTTGTAAAGTTATTCATAACACTTTGAATGGTGAAAATCTTTTCACCCAATCCTAACGTATCATACTGAATCATCCTGCAGTTTCTTCTTCCAAACTCGCTGTAGGCTACATGCATGGGTAGCTAATCGACGCATGTATACTAAATAAAAATACAGCAGTATAAAACATAATAACCTGCACTTCTAACATGCTTCTACAAATGAATCCTCCCCGAAAACTCTTATAACGCAGCATAGCAATAAACACAAGTAGAAAGACAAAATCAGCCAATTTTATTACTACTACTAAATGTTCACAG
>JBBMKA010034011.1:0-23599 GCA_037833695.1 Sechiopsis laciniata
ATTTTAATTGGGGATGAAATGACTCGACAGGGGTTCGAACTCAAGACCTCCTGCTCTGATACCATGTTGAATTATGTGAAACCACCAATCAATCCAAAAGCCTAAGCTGATGGATTGGGGTAAATTTAATTATCAACCAACATATATAATTTTAGGAAGGGTCAATACAAAGGACTTAGTGGCCTACACTGACTTTTGGAGGTCAGGCAGTCACATATCCATCCCCTTTGATGGGCCAAATGTGTTTCACCATTAAGTATGGAATCCTAGGAAATCCTTTTTATGCACTTTATAGTGGAGGATAAATTATTAATTAAAAAAAAAACATCAATATTTTAGTGGTGTAATTGGACAATAAGAGTCTTAGAATATTTAAGGTAATGAGTTCAATCTATGATGACCATTAGGTAGTCCCTTAACTTAATCGAGGTTAAAAAACAAAAAAAATCTTATACAATGAAAAATAAGAATAAAGGTGTAAAATAATGTTGTTTAAATGTAACACTTCACGTCAAAGATTTGAAGTAGGATTTAGAATTGGATATGAAACTTGATGATTCGACATTCCTCTACATCTCAGACCGAGTTAGTCATACTGCCTATTTATGTTGAATTGCGAATGAGAAGATTGTTCCTCCACAGGTACATGTCTTTTTAACATGTTTTTTGTTTTAATTTATTCTAAGAAAACTTTTAGGAAGCCACTAAGTGTAATTGCTTCACACCAAACCTACTTAATTTTGAATTTTATCGCTGAAATACTTTAGGAAAAGATACCACTGAAATAAAGAAAGTTCATTTTATTGATACATATTTTTAAGTCTTTGTCAATTATATTGGTATATTTTAATGATCTATCATTTGTTTGTGGTTTCTATTAATTCATGTATCCTTCTATTCCAACAATGTGGTGTCATAATCAATGCCTTGAAAAACCCTTTTATTTATTTATTTGATCAGATTATTGAGATTTTATTTCAAAATCAATTGATAATATGAGCGGTGTAACCCACATTTTTTATAAAGATAGTGAGAATTCCTTACCTTCCTAATATGAGATAAGGTGAGAATCTTCAACATATCCTCAAGATGCATGGTACCTTTTTTAGTCACCAATCCGAATATAAACTGATACTCGGTTGAATTGGATTGAAAACCGTCTTGAAATTAATGAATTATAATACCATATTAGATAACATAAATTCTATATCTCAAAACCAATTTTTCAAATGAATGTTATAGTTGTAACCATCATGGAGTGGCCTATAGTAGTTAAGAGGATTTTGGGGAGTTAACATGTAATGATTTCAATCTATAGTGACCACCTATTTAAGAATTAATTTCTTACAAGTTTTCTTGATAACCAATGTGAAGATTTGAGTAGGATTTCCATCCTTATTAACTGGTACCAGAGCCATGCCCCAAATATAACCATGTCGATAAATCGCCCCGATGTAGGCTTAGGATAAAGACACATTTAGAGTATGAAGATGAAAATTTTGTGGTAGTTTTACCAAATATGTTATTTGATTTGGATGTGAACTAGAAAAATTGACTAGGCAATGTACTCTCAGGAGATCATGAGAAGTTAGTCTGATTAAATAATCAATACGAAAATCTGATCTATTGGACCAACGATGTATTTTCCAGGAGAAGAGGAGTTAGTTTGAATGTCGTGTAGACGAATTGACTATTTGCAGGGAGGCTTGGTCTTTATTCGAAGGGAGGATCGAGCTCAAAGCTGCATGTCCAAAATAGACAATATCATACCAATGTGTAGAGATTCAGATAGAATTGTCATCCTTATCATGTGCAAACTAACATGAACAACCACGAATATCCCCACAAAAAAAAAAAAAGAAGGTAATATAGCAATTGGAAAACACCTGATAGCAAACAAATATAATTTAAATGAGAGAGCAAGTTGAAAATGGTCACTCCCTTTTGTCTATCGATAAGTTGCACTCATCACTCCCACAAAACCCCACGCTTCCAATAAATCAACCAACTACCACATCATTACACTTTCTTCTCTTTTTTTTTTTTTGCATAGATTTGTGTGGTTTTGAAAGTAACCTTTCATTTCGTCTCTACACTTTCTTTTTTTAGCTTTCAAATATTGCTGTCGATGTGTTATATGTGTGGAAATAGTTTCAATTCAAGTTGAATTGATCGTGAACTGGTACATAACCACACCAAATTCAATTAAATTTTGAACCATAATGTTAACCACATCATTACACGATAAGAATTATACATAATTACATTTCAAAATTCAAATAAACTCATTTTTGTGTATTGAGTGAGTATCTCAAAAACAAAACCCAATACTTTTTTTTCTTTTTTTTATGAGTCTAACACCATTTCTTTCAACAAAAAGAAAAAAGCCTTTCTATCACCATAGAGCTAGAATTGATGTTTAACTATATATATATAATGTGCTATGCTCACTTTGTGATCATATTAAGATATTGTTTAATTTTATCTTTTTAAGTTTTAATAACATGGAATGGAATATCAAAATGAATAGTATTTCATCGACATCATGTATCAATTAGTATCATGTTAGTTTTGTATTCGATTTTTAAATGTCGTTGAATTCAACTTGGAATAGAATCAAATGACCTTTAAATCGATGATACATATCCACTTTAGTAAGTACATAAGGTTAGTGTAAATGTGAATGACATAGTCTAATGATGAGTATTAATTAATGGTGTAAAAACCTACATCCCCAACCAAATCTAATGAATGTTTTTGCCATCTAGCAAGCAACTCGTTTCGCACCGTTCAAATAAGAATCTTCAGCATCTGTAAATCTATATTTAGATTGAGTCATATATTGATATTATATATTGGTATTTTATATTGGTATGTGATAATTGACATGTATTTACTTAATATTGGGAGTCAAAATACTATTGAACACATATATAGATCGAGGATAAATACATGTTTAATTTTAAGGTTTGGAGTGTAGTGTCAATATCTATATATTTTAAAATCAAATACTTTTATTTTAATATTTGAATAATGCTCAATTTTAATTATTTTTTGAGTTTATGTTTATATTATTTCCTTTCATAAATTTATTTTACATCATAAACACTTTATCGATATATTGAAAATTAACATTAGTATAGTTATTGTAGTCAACATTAAGTCATGTAACTAATAAAAAAAATTATCTCATAAACTAAAATTGAGTATTATTAAAATAGTCAGATACCAAATATTTTTAAAATGTCAAAGATTAAAATTGAACATTTTTTAAATGAGACAAGTAAAAATGTATTTGATTTTGAATTAATAAAATTTCGTATATCTTTTACCAAAAAAAGTGCAAATAAAAAACTATCTTCAAATTTAAGTACCAAAAATATAATTTTTCTCTATATATTTCATTTTATTTTCCTAAAATTTAAAAGACATAAGATTCTCTCAATTGACCCCAAATCGTGAGGGCAAAGGCAGTTAAAAACACCTTTATTTCACGAAATAGATCGGTGATCCAGTTGATTATCTTGATTGATGTTAATCTATTTTAATTTCACGTTTACAAGTTTGAGTTTGAAATTTGATATTTGACTCTTATATTATTTGAGAGCAGTAATGTCCTCTAGTTTTTTTTTTTTTTTTTTTTTTTCTTTTCTCGTAATGACGCTCAATAGTTATGTATTTTTCTTTTCTTTTTTTTTTTGAAATAATTAATTGCATTTGTTAGCTAGGTGTCCCTTTCTGCCAACCAAATCCCCTTTCTATTTACTTATTTTTCGAATTTTTTTTCTTTTCTTTTCTCTCAGCATTTAAATTCGAGAAGAAAACTTTAGTTTGTTTGGGTTTTAAAATTCAAACACCCTTTTTTCGTCTTCTTCAACCCTCTTATCTAAACTTCGAACTCACAAGCTTCTGCCATAAAAGCATTTGCCTTACTTTTAGCAAACAAATAACCTACATATATAAATAAATAAATATATATATATATATATGTGTGTGTGTGTGTGTGTGTGTGTGTGTTAAAGGGCTGTACTCATTCTCATCGTCAATTGTGTAAATTAATTCCACTCAAAACAACGTTTTAAAACTAGTTTAGTTAATAATCATGATTTATTATGATTATTATTTTTTTTTTAAATTCCCTTTTTGTGAAACTTGAATACTTGAGCTCTTTATTTCTTTACCAAAAAAAGGTTGAATTCTTTATTGTAGCTAAATATTAAAAGTTATTGGGCAAGAAATAATGGGATCACATCAATATATGCATGTAAGGTACGACAACTCACCATCCAAGGTCTTCATAGTAGTATAATAATATTATTATTTTTTTTGAAAGTATAATATTATCTATTTTGGATATGTATCTTCGTGACTTTATTTTTTGTTTCATTCAAAATACTCAAAGTCAATAAAGATGTTCTCTTTGATTATAAATTCAAGATCTACTACTTATTTAACCAATATAAAATTATATTTTGTTTATATTTCAAACAATCCTCATTTTGAACAAAGTACTATTCGAACCTTTCTCATTAAATAGTCATTCTTCCAAATTACAAGCACAGCAAAACTCAATCATTAATCTTTTTGAATTATATTGAACACACTAGAAAGCAAAACTGGAGAAGATTTTTTTCATATTTTTAATGTGAGATCCTCAACATTAGAAATAAAATTTAACTCGAGTCAACTAAACTATTTTGCGCCACAAACTCACCTTAAAAGAAACAAAAATGTTGCAAAGATATTCAAATTTCAAATAATGAATTAAAAATAAATTCAATGACTGAAAACCCTAGTTCTTTTTAGGGCAGAAGTTGAAATTGGGAAGATAGAGGAAAAAAAAAATGTTAAAAAGCACCTTTTTTTATTTTTTATTTTTTCTGCTATCTTTATAGAGTTTGGAGGCTAAATTCTGAGAAATGAAGAAAAGGTGAATGCTTTTTGTTTGTCTATGCTTCTGAGTAAACTTCAAATTGCCACCTTTATTAATTTCCTTCTTCGACCTTCTTTATTTCCTTTTAGAAAAAGGCACATGAGCGTTGTGGTGCGACTGTGGGGAACACTCCTTTTTCCTACTTCCTACACTAACCATTTATATTTAGAGTAATGATAATTATAAGAAAATTTACCATCAGGAGTACATTCTACCTTTTGTACTGGTATTATATTTTCAGCAAAATTTTTAAAATAATTCATCTATAGTATATTGATTTCTCAACTAGTGATATAACTCAATTTGGATTTCTATCACTGATAGAAAACTCAAGCAGTGATAGAATGAGTCTATCATTGATTGAATTCTATCACTAATAGAATTCAATTTGAATTTTCTTCTACAAATGAATTAATTTTGATTTTGTGCGAAAATACTTTGCGTTTTTTTATTATACATGCAAAATCTCCTGATTATAAATGTAAATAAATTTTAAATTATTTATTTTCATAATTATTAATACATTGTAATATTATATTATAAATATTCATTAATATTTGTATTAATTATTAATACATTTTAATACTTTATTATAAATATTCATTAATATTAGTACTATAAAATATTAATACCAATAACTATTTTTATTAATTTTTTAAAAGTGTTTATATTTGTAATTATTTTCTAAAAGTCTAATGTTTCTCTTATGTTTATATGCAAACCATATAATAAATATTTACCAACCCTAAAATCCCCATTCAGTCTAGAAAATCTTCTCTCTTTAGGAATTATCATGAGATAAATGAGTGATTATCAATATTAATTACGGAAGAAAATTATATTAGATGGAGTTTCAAATATTAGAACTTAAAATTTGATTCTACGTATGTTATAATTTTGTTTTGGTTAAAATAAGATTTTGGGCTTTAAGATTTTATTCTATTTTTATCTTTAATTTTTAAATTTGTTCATTAACTTAGTTAATGTCTAATTTTAGTCGATATATTTAAAAAAATTAACAATAAACATAAAATTAGTCCTTAACATTAATAATTTTAATAAATCAAAGATAAAATGTAAATATATTTCTAAATTTTATAGAGAAAAATGGTAATTTAAGAAAGAAAGAAAAATAAACAAATAAAATTTTCCCACGACCAATTTTAAGTTTTTATTTTAAGAATAGGGATCGAATATTAAAATGTAACAAAATTTAAAATTTGAGGATGAAAATTGAACTTGTAAAAGTTTAGAGATTAAAATGTAACAGAGTTCAAAATTCATGAATTAAAATTAAATTTTTTAAAGTTTAGAGACCACAACAAACAAATCTTAATAGCAAGAAATCAAAAAAAAAAAAAAAAAAAAAAAAATAATAATAATAATAATAATTTGTTTTTATTAACATTTTCTTTAAAGAAAGATGGAATCTAATTTAGAAAGGTTTATTTTCTCGTGGAACCCCCGTTAATTACAAAGCCAAAGAACAAAACATAAAACTTTTGAAACAAACCAACGAAAAAATTAGGGTTTTGGTGTAGCTTAGGTTTATCGCACAGCTCAATGCAGGGAACCCACCATTAACAATCATTGTGAGCTGCATAATAATGTGGTCCATATATAGATACATTTATTCCCACAAAAAAATTTCCTTTCATAAGAGAAAAAAAAAAAAAAAAAAAAGAAGCACATCATAATTCATAAGAATTATCATGCTCGTTGGGTGCAAGTCAGATGGGCAGAATCATGCACTATCTTTATCTGTGTTCTTTCAAACCCATTTTTATAACTAGTAAACCCTCAACACAGATTGGCATGTCCCCATGCGCATAAGTACAGATACTAAAATAGTTACTAAATTGCAAATTTATTACCTACGACTGCAATGAACCCTACTGAGGGAGTATCATAGTGTAACGAAAGGTCGGTGGCCTGATAATTTCATTATTTGGTGAAAATTCAGTTCAACACCATAGTCATGGTTTAATCTCTAGAATCGGTATTTGACTCAGTTGTACCCTTAAAAATAAGAGTATCATAGTGCTCTCGCAAAAGATGAGAGTGAAAAACCAATTTTAGAATTAAATGTGTGTTGGTGAAGTTGAGTTGAGTTCAAACAAAATCAATCACATCAACATGCTACCAACTTTTTTGGTTTAAAATTTAATTTTTATAATTAGATAAAAATCTAAAATATAATTCATGTTTTTGCAAATATTAGGGTATATTTGTTTTTTGGACTTGAAAAGTAGTTAATAACCACTCCTAAAAAATCTCTCGTTTGTTTTTTTGTAGTAAACAACCACTTTTAACTACTCTTTAACTCTTTTATCAAATCTCACATTAAATTTTATTAAACTTCACATCAAATTTATCACTCAACCATTACTAACTCCAATTTTCAAACAAGTAGTTGATTACTTTACTATTATTAACCTCAATCCCCAAACGAGTAATTAACCACCTTAAATTACTATTAATCACTTCATTCTCTTTCACTCCACTCCACTCCACTTTTTTCTACCAAAAACAAACACACCCTTAGAGAATTAGTCAATGGAATGGTCTTCTTTATTTTGTTGACAATGTGAAATAAATAATTGATTGTAAATTTTCAAAGAAACTACCTTAAATGTTAATGTCCAACTCATTTTATCTAACTAATTTTTTTTTGGAAAACAGATATTTCATAGAAAGAATAGGCTAGCAAGATGCAAGCCAAAGGATCACAAAGATCACGCAGTCATTTTATCTAACTACTTAACTAACACCGTTATCATTAACATATTACTCACTTAATTCTCTCATGATAATGGAAGACCTAGGTTATTTTTTATGTTGTGTCAAACTCATTGAATTATAGGGTGGATTAACTTTCATAACTACATATGGACTAAATACTTTTTTTTTTTCTAAATTAGTGCAAATTTATAGTTTAAGCTGTTTTTATATATGACTTTTTGTATTTCCAATTAAAACATGTATGTAGATATATAAATAATGAGCTGACTCTCAAGACCCATCTTAGGAAGAGACAGAGCAACAAATGAACTTGTATGGAGGAACAACTTTAGGTCAAGCAAAAGAGAATATATAATGATTGGAGTTTTTGAATTTACTAAAAAGAAAAGGACAAAGAGGATTATTAAGTCTATATATGGCGAAAGGGATTGCTTTTTCCAAAGTCTAAATTATTGATGTCACGCGAGAAAACCTATATATTTTTAATTATATATGCCTATTTGGTTACATTAAAAGCATTTATATATAAAAATATAGAAATTTGGAGTGAATATATATTTTGGTTTGCTTTTAGAGCTTCAAAACATGAATGATGAGGGTATGGTTTTATGATTGTGATCGATTTGAGATATTCTTTTAATTTATCCACTTTTTAATGCCATGTGACTTGCTGTCTCTCACACTCTCAACTTCTCTCATTAATCAAACATATTTTCAAATCTTACACAAAATATTGATATATGGCATTATTTTTATATTAAAAAAATGGCATTATTTACTTAACAAGTGAGATATTAATTGGTTTACTCACCACATTGTATAATTATTACCCCCTTCAATGTGTTGTTGGTAGAAATATTATCTTTAACTTGGTCCACCTATATTTAACTTTTTGTCCAATAGATTTCAAAGCATCCATTTTTAGATAGCAAAACATCAAAGTTGTAAGAACTTAAAACTTAAAAAATAGTTTGATAAGTTCTTAAAATTTGCAAGTTGTATTGATTAATTGTGTCATATTAAATTCTTTAACATTAAATGATCTTTAAAATATAAAATTGAACTTTAAACTCAAAGTACTAAATTTTTAAATTTTTGTGTATTTAATTCATATTCTTTTAATGTCAACAAAAATAAAGTTTTAGTAGTATAATCTAATAATCATGAAATTATAAAATTTCACTTTCCATCAAATATATATAAAAAGTTTTAATTTTGTATCTTTGGCCTATTTAATGTTTTTATTAAAAAAAAAATCATGAATTTTTTAAGTTAAATTTTTTTTAATTTATTAAATTGATTAAAACAGATATTAGACCTTTTTAAATGTATATAATGACTTGATCATAGGCAAAAGGCTTTGAAAGGTATCTGTTTCCAAAAATAAAAAAATAAAAATAATGTCATAAAAACAAACATGGTGGGAAAATGTTTGTCTTGAAGTTGGAAAAGAAAAAAGCTCTAGAATGTGTTGGGGGTTTGAGTTAGAACTTAAGTTAGACCACAAAGCTAGCTAGGAACTTGGGAATGACACAGATTTGTAGATGGTTTTATCATGTTTCAGGGAAAATTTCTTATTCAAAAGTGGTTGGTAGAAAATAATTTTGACTTTTTTGGGTGGAAAAATGTTTAGCTACCAACTACCTAGGGAGTATTATTCATTGTCGGCCACTTGAGTTTTTTTTTTTTTTTTTTTTTTTTTTTTTTTTTTTTATAATTAAAAATAAACTTGCAAGACTTTGATGAATTCCACATGGCTGAAAATAAATGGAGAAAGAAAGTTTATAGACCTCTTGCAGATTCGAGTCTTTAGAGAAAAAGTTGAGAAGAAATGGAAGAAGTTGTTTCCTTGTACATAGCTGAATGAATAAACTAATAACTAAGGAGTTTTGGGACATGGATAGAACTAGCACAGACTAAAAAAAATAAAAAAGTCAAAGATATCCAAGTCAAAGATATACTAATCAAAACTTGCTTAAATTAAGGGAATATGACCTATTAAAATAAGGTATATGGTAAGGTTGTAGAGTAAGGGTTAGACCATGCTTAAAAGAGCAATAAAGAAATCCTCCACACTACAACTTTCAATAAAATTCCTATATTTGTAGATCCAAAAATAGAGCAATAAAGAAATCCTTCATTTCTATGGAAGATTTGAAGCCTTGACCTGCGACTTCCTCTCTTCTGATAGCCTTGTGCTTCCTTGAAAGAGTCACTGCCATCTACGGTGAGTGCCAGTCCATTATTTACGGCGAGTCTTGGTACACATGGTTGGAGACTCATTGGAGATACCTTCAACTGGTCTCTTACTTTTCCTCCTCTGGCATCGAAAGAGGTCACGTGGTCTCCCTTTAGTCTCCCAACACTCCAGCCATGGATGAGGGAGGGAGAGAGGAAGAAGATGAAATGGATAAAATGAATATTTATACTTTTTATTCTTATTTTCTTGACAACTCATCAAAATTTTAACCATAGTTTACATTTTTTTTAACTCAATGACCATTTTTAAGCTTTTGGCAAAGTTGGGGGACTAAATTTGAGGTTTTAAAACTCTAGGGACCAAAATGGAACAAAGGGGATAGTTAAGGGACCAAAATGATATTTTAAGCTTCATTTTTTTTATTAATGATAAAATTTTAAATAAGTTTCTTTTGGAAAAGGAAAAAGTACTATTAAAATGAATAGTAAATACAAATGAGTGTTTTTGGAAAGAATAAGATGCAAAACATTAGTTCTAAATAATGTAGAAAATGAGACATTAAAAAAACAACAAATTTTCCTTCCCATTGTAACTTTGATTGTTATGTAAGAACTCGACTTCTAAAACAGTCTTAAACTCGGTTCTTACTCAGCATGCATGGTTTAAATACAGTTATAACATAAACAACAGAAACCGAATGACTTCCTTTATTTAAATAGAAATACAGTTTCAACAAACTAACTGAAAACATAGTTCAAGCCTCTGGCCAAAGATTGTTAAAACAGTTCGAAAATATAAATTTAAATCTATCTATCATGATAAATCAATAAAATAGGTAAAGAATAACAATGCAACGGATTTCCATGATCCATCAGCTCCTTCTCTAGCCATCTCGGTGCTATCCCAAGTTACCTGGTGGGAAACCACAGAAATAAATGTGAGTACGAAGGTACTCAGTAAGAATGCCCAATCGGGGTACAGTACACGAGTCATCACATCATCTAGCATCCTAGCAATACATGCAAACAGGTCAACTTTCAATCCAAACTTGAGTTATCAACATAACTCCCTATATCGGAAGTTCGCTGAATCCCGACCTAACAGTCAACTCATCGCACTAATCTGAACACTTGGGGGAACGATCCAAGTGTTTGGCTCTAGACAATCCCAAGGAATGGTGTACTAACGACACTAGTCCGAGGGAGCCTTCCTCTCGGCATCTAGTACCTGTGCGCGTACACCGCATGCTAATGGAACCAAGTAAATGCTGGCCTATGCATACTACACTGGTCCAGGTCCACATGCCTAACAAGACTTGGAATTAGTGTCCACTGATCCACAGTCGCTAGGACGCCCTCGACACCCTACTGTGACAGCATGTTCACACCCAACACCTGAAGCTAAGGAAACTCCCATGGCAGGCTTACACCATGATCAGAATCTCGCTCTAGCAGGCCTTGAAACTAGGCTAAATCGGTGGCGGCATGTTACATCACATCCCCAGGCCTGAAAGGGCGGCATATTACTTCATATCCTCTCAGAGCCTCTAGATGACAACAACCTATCAGGATACATAATGCTAAGAATTCTACATGCTCAGTTCCCTAACATATATCAAGACATATCTAAAGATAGCAAACATCCCAAGCAAGATACTAATACAATAAACATGAAACTGATACATGCTAGCATTCAAGTCAGGTCATCATCTCAATAGGGCATCTACCTAAACATGCTAAGAACAGTAAACACGCACAACATCAGAAACAATCAGTAAATAACAAGTGTAGGGTCCACACAACTCAGGCAAGAAATCCTTACCTGAAAAATTAATACATAACAGTATAAAATGCTCATTGAGCTGCAGAATCCAAACACAACCTGACAGCTAAGTCCTACAATTTAATACAGTAACAATCAGGCTCCCAACTTGAAACAACCACAAGAAATAAGACAAGACTTAGGATTTACCCAACTCGAAGACCGGAGAGACAGCGAGCAAGGGCTGCCAAAACACTACTTCGAAGCGACGTACGACACGTGCGAAGATGTCGTGAGGATGCAGTGCGTGTGGGCTGCGTTGTCGGGTGCGGTCACTCGGTAGGCGCAGTTGTATGACAGCGAGGACGAGCTGCGCACGAGCTACGTCGATCGACAGGCGCGGTCGCGGGTGAGCGTGCTCTACAGATGAAGGAGGGCTGGGCAGCATGATGCGCTTGCGTCTGCGCTGCGATGGTGCGGCCGAGTTGCTGCTGCATGGGCGGACCAGTGCGGCGAGGCGGGGCTGTGCACGGGCGATCGGTCTAAGGTGTGCATGCGGAAAGGAACGGCGACGGTGGCTGATCAGCTAGAGAAGAAGGAGAAGAAAACGATGAAGGGAAAGGGCTTCTGGAATTTTCCTCTGGCTTGTTCTGATCGATCGATAAATGAATCAAAACCAAATCGATCGATAAGAAACCTCTACCTGGACACGTGGAAGTCAACCAAGAAATGCAAAAGTAACCCTCCAAGCCTTGAAATCACAAAAACAGCCCTGAACTCAATAAATTATAAAACTGACCCTAAGGGTGATTTTACCAAAATACCCCTTAAGGCTATAATTGCAATAACGGCCCAACGAACAACCCAAAATAACTTAAATTCGTACCAGAAAAACTATATCGAAAACCCGAATCGTTACAGGATTTTTGTTATCAAACAAGTTCTAAATTTTAAGAACTTTCTCACCTTAAAAGGAGATTGAATTGAGAAGCCTAGTAGGAAAATGTAGTGTACATCAAGTTATTTACTTGCAAGACATTTGATTATGAATATATAATAATTATGTGCGTATATATAAGGATCTTCTTAACTTGGATCATGTTGGATCATATATATTAATATTAGTGATATTCTTTTATAACCTTTTCACTCACCCTTGAGAAATGTATTGTCAACACCTAATTGACGAAGATGGATCTTCTTCTGTTAATTAATAAAAAAATGTAGAAGACGACAAAACCTTTCTTTCCTAGTAGGGTCCTCTAATTGATAGTGAATTTTATCATCATTAATTCTTTTTTCCCTTTTACTGTTAATCTTTTGATTTTGCAAAGGTAAACAGTAAAAAGAAGAAAAATAAATTATGGCCTAAACTATTTATGTAGACAGAGAAAATGTGCATATAATAATTAGGAAAAGCAAAAGTGTGTGTCATGTCATGATAATTAGGAAAAGAAAACACTTCATAAATGAACATTTATTTAATGCCTTAAAAAAACAAAGTGTTTAAAGACAATTATAGCATGGCACAAGGATATTTGAGGCTGTATGTGCATTTAATCATTTAAAAAGGAAATATGATTGTTTTTTCAAAAAATTAATAATAATGTATTAATAATATTTTCTTATAATACTATATTAATGAATATTTATAATATGTATTAATGATTATAAATATAAATACTTCAAAGCTTATTTTATATTTGTAATTATTTTGTTAGAATAGCACTTCCACAATTTCCATTTAAAAAGTGGTTTTTACTATAGTTAAGAGCCATCTTAAGCCTAGATATTCATTAAAAAAAAAAAAAAAAAAAAGAAAAACTTTAATAAACCAAACAATGGGCAACATTGTTGGGGTACTACTTTTTTTTTTAAAGCATCAAATTTCGTAGGCCTCTTCGTATTGAAATGTGAAAGTCAAGATCAAAGTCAATTTTACCTCTACCACAAACTCCAACAAAATTGAAATTATAACACTAACTATTATAAAGAATGTAACCATTTCTTAAATTTCCCAAAGAAATAAAAGGATTAATTTGCAAGATATGCAGGCCGGCCCAATTGTATAGAGCCAAAAGTTAAACGGGCTTCGAGTGGACCAGTCCAATAACAAATACCATAATTCTTCTTCTTCCTCCGCTCAATTTCTCAAAACTGGTTCATTCTCCTTGGCTTACTATTTTGTAAGTGAATTTTCAAATTTTCAAAAATGAAAAGAAAAAGGAAAATTTTAAAAGGCAATCCATAAACAATCCTCTGGTTGTGGTGAATATTTACTGTTTGTTACTATTTCCAGGTTCAAGGTGATATAGCTTCAAAAAATGCTAGAGGCTAATTTGATGAAAAAAATCATTCATCCTTAGGATCCTCTTTGCCGGTAAAATTTCCAAAGCTTCATTTTTTTTTTTTTTTTGATATCCATGACTGTTTGGGTATCGCTTGCGCGCACCTCGACTAGTCTGACCCTACAACATTTTGATATCAAGAAAACTCGTAGAAAATTAATTCATAGGTAAGTGACTACCATGAATTGAACTCATCACCTTATGCACCCAAAGTTCCAAAGCTTCATCAAATTTGCTGGTCTTACAAAGAGCATTTACCCTCTCTGAAAAAGTTTCATGGTCTTGAAAATGCTCAAACCCTTCTTCCACATCTTTGAAGCCTCAATCCGATTCTCCAACATCACTGAAACATCTAACCTTGTGAATGAAATATAATGTTTCGGTGATTTTGAAGAAATGATTGAAACCAAATTTCAAGGGTAAAAAGGTAAATAAAGAGAAAAATTTAAGAAAAAATACATTGGAGATATAGGGGATCAAACCTTTTTTTTTTAATACAAGTTGGGAGAAGAAGAATTACAAATACCAATTTCAGGGATCAAACCCGGAGTGGAAATGAATTAATACCAAATCAGATAATCAATCGCACTGACCAAATCGACTCAAATCTTGTACCTCTGACATGCAAAGTGCTCTACCATTTGAGCTACATCCCCAAAAATTGAAACCAAATTTCAAATAATAAAACTAAATAAAGGGAAAAAAAAATTTAAGAAATATTGGAGATGTAGGGGATCGAACCCTATACCTCTCACATGCAAAGCGAGCACTCTACCATTTGAGCTACATCCCCAATTTGGTGTACTGTATATTTATTAAAAAATATATATGTCGACTATTACATTAAATTAGATTTTATATGTGGAAAAGTAGAAATAGCTTACTCTTTTTTTTGACAAAAGAAATGCTTACTAAAAAAGAGTACAAGAGTAGAAATAGTTTAATTACATATTTTTTGTTTCTTTGACGTACGGTACATTAGATTAAGAGCAAAAAAAAAGACATAATGCTATTACACATCTACATTATTTCCCTAACGAAAATATATATATTTATGTTCAAAAGAATGCGAGTGAAATTTTGAATGCAACATTTCACAAAAAAAAAGAGAAATTTTTAATGCAAAAAAGTTTCTATATCTATAGATGTCAACCCGACATCAATAAGATTATATATAGAGTAGAACTTGCCTCTTGTTGATGAACGCAATCCCACAATCCTTTTAAAAATACTTTTTTTTCAATTGATTGGTTGAAAATACGGTATAATACCAATTGATTTAAGAAGATTAATAAATTAGTAAATCAAGTTATACAGTAACATTCCATCTCTCTCTGTGTTTTATTTATTTACTCGAGAAGAGGCGTTCACCTAGGAAGCATTCACTATGCAGTCTTCAACAGAGGTTTGATGACCTTTGTGGGATTTTTTTTTTTTTTTAAGATATTACCTTTGTGGTTAATTTTATGTTTTATTGGTTTGGTTAATCCGACCAGGCACATCATTTCACGCCGTCTTCAAGCTAGGATTATGGTTTATAACTTTATTTTATGAAATAAGGAACAATATAAACGAAGCCTAAATGAAGCTATTATACAGCAGATAAAAAACTGAATCAATCTAGCACACAAGCTCAACCAAGCTATAAAGTCAATAATGTATGTAGCTTAGCTACATATGTGTTGTATAAATAAGCATTAGCACCACTATAAAGCACTGTAAGAACTTACCAGTAATCTGCACAAGAACAGAATCCATCAGAGAAGTGATGAAAGCGTTTTGGATCTCGAATAATAATGGTACGCTTCTCGATCAATGATATAAGCTTTGCAGTGCTATGGCAATCTACACAAATTCTAAGATTCTTTGTTATGATCAAAGGCGCTCCTTCTTTAATCACCAACAGCCCAAAAGCAATGGCTAACTTCTCACTGTGCTTGTTTATCATATCCTCCTTAACTTCCTCTTCAACGTCTTGTAGAACATATTCTGTTTTGGAACTATATCCAGCTTTCCTTAGTTTTCCGAGCAATTCCTCAAGTTTGGAATAGATCTTCTCCGTCTTAGGGTGAGATCGATCGCCCACGAAGAAGCGGTGGATTTTGCTTCCATACTCAATGGAGCTGCATCCTGGTGTTCTTTTCAGACCTCTCTCCTTTAGCAAGGCCCTCACTTTGGCAGCATCCTTCCAAGAATGAGATGCAGAATACATATTTGATAACATGATATAGTTTCTGGGGTCTAAAGGTTCCAAGTTAATCAAATGCTCTGCAATTTCCTTACCAAGTTCAATGTTACCATAGACCCTACAAGCACCAAGAAGAGCACCCCACACACCAGCATTGGGCTTCATAGGCATGTTTTGTATTACCTCATAAGCATCGTTTAAAAGTCCGCAGCGACCGAGTAGATCGACCATACATGAATAATGATCTATCCTTGGATCAATTCCATACACTTCAGACATCATATTAAAGTAACTTTTCCCCTCTCTGACTAGCCCTGAATGACTACATGCACTAAGCAAATGAGTAAAAGTTACATGATCAGGCTCTAAACCGAACTCGGACATGCTCTTGAAAAGCTTGATTGCTTCCCTACCCAATCCATGTGCTGCATATCCTGCAAGCATAGCAGTCCAAGCAACTCTATCTGCACAATCCACTTCCCTAAAAACATCAAATGAAGCACTTAATCTTCCCAATTTTGCATACAAGTCTAGAAGTGCAGTTGCTATGGTGATTTCTGCGACTAGATCAGAGCACAGGATTAAACCATGAATGCTTTCTGCTAATTTTCCTATTCCCAAATGTACACAGCCTTGAAGCACTGCCAAGATAGTTCCTTCATCCGGCTCAATTCCAAACCTTCTCATCTTATTAAAACAGTCAATTCCTTCTCGTGCACAGTCATTAGTAACTTGAGCAGCAATGATTGAATTCCATGATACTGTATTTGGGTCTGGAATGGCCTCAAATAATCTACAAGCTGATGCTAAATCTCCAGACTTTCCATACATGGTAATGAGAGAGTTAACTACCTTAACTTCCAAAAAAACACCAACTTTAATTGCAAAGCCATGAATATACTCCCCTGCATCCAAAGCTTCATTGCAAGCAGATATCATCGACAAAATGGTGATCTCATTGGGTTTAACAGACATTTCAAACTTCAACGTATAAAATGCTCTAAGTGTCATATCAAGACACCTTCCACGAGAAAACCCAGAAATCAGTGAGTTCCAAGAAACCAAATCCTTGTCAGGCATTTCATCGAACAGCTTCTGTGCATCTTCAGCAAAACCCAGTTTGTTATAACAAGAGACCAGCTGATCCCCAATGAACCCATGTCGATAAAGAAATGATTTGATTACTCGGGCATGGATTGCCCGGCAATTGGAAACGGAAGTGCAAGATTTTACAGCCATCACAAGAGCTGAAACGAGCGCTTCTGCAGTTGGACATTGGTGGAAAAGGTGAATTGAGCGAAGAAGAAATGGGTATTGAGTTGTTGATTTGGTGGAGAAATTGTACAGAATTGAAGAATTTTGGTGAAGGCGGACAGAGTTTTTGGTGAGAAACAGAAATAAGGAGCAACATCCAGATAGAAATACCATCTACCATTTATCTTTTCAGAGACAGTTCAATGTAGATGCTACAAAAGTTTGTGAGGGAATAGGAAGGCTAATATGCGCTCGTTTTTTTTTTTTTTTTTTTTTTTAATAAAAGCCAACATTATTGAAATACCATAGTAAAAATATTCAATTTAAAGACATATATACCAAATTAAAATTAAATTCTAAATCTGTATTTTTCCCAAAGATATATTGGTGATCACTAAAAATATATATTTTTCTCTCTTTCGATTGAAAAAGTAAAATGATCGTCTTATTTGATAATCATTTTAAATAAAAAAACAAAAAGTTAAATGGAGTCATAGCTTTTATGTTGTAAGTTTTTTTTTTTTTTTTTTATTTGTACGAGTTTGTGTTACATCTCATCATTGTCATGAGACATATTGTCCGATCTTATAATATTTTGGATATCAAAGAAATTCATAAAAAATTAATTTTTAAGTAGGTAGTAACCCTGAATGTAATTCATTACCTCTTAGTTCCCTTAAGACTCTCTTAACCATTAATACACTTTATGATTGCTAAATTTTCATTATTATGTGTATCATATTTTTGTCCTTTTTTATATAATATATTTTTTACATTAAACTTTTAGTTCAACTACAAATAATTATTTAAAAAGTTGTCAACAATAATAATATGTTCAAACTACATGAATGTATATCTATCACTATAAAATTAAAATATTGAACCTACCACTCTTCATTGTTATTGAACTTAAAAAGATATATTACTAGGAAAAGTCACCTTTGGTCATTTTGGTTAATAGTCATTCAAGCAATGTGGCCTGGGCCATATTTATCATAGCCTAATCTTGTATTGGACTCGAATTTGGCTCATGAGACCTCCCACTCATATGAATTTTTTTTTTTAGTGACAATAAGGAATTCGAATTCATAACCTCTTATTTGGGTATACACAAATATCGTTGGAATTATACTGTTGTTAGCCCCACTCATATGATATTAAGGGTTCGTGTATCTTGTGAGTTTTAGATTCGACTTTATAATTGATTCTACGTATAATATGAATTAAATTTGTATTTTACTTTTTTGTTTTTTTTTTTTTAGTGTACCTACTCGAATTGTATTTTACTTTTTTGTTAAGTATAATATGTATTATCTTTAGGTTGAGATTATACTTAAAAGATGAAGATTTTTCTAATAATTAAATAGAGGAACATTTTTTGTAGTGTGAACCTTTGCGTAAGTAGGGAGACTCCAATATTTCCATTTCTTGAACAAAAAGGGCCGGAACGGAGCCATAAATTAATTTTCTTATAGAGAATGACAGTATTTTTTTACGCTTAAGAGTGACAGTGGATATTAGAAGAAAACTTTACAATTTAAAAATACTATATATAATATATTTTGTAAGACTATATATTCTAACGTATCATTTTTTAGATTTTTGTTGTTGGTTTTTAAAAATTGTATAACCTACTACTTTCTTTAATGGGTTTTGTAGTGAGGAAAATTACATCCCAAAGCTTTGTGAAACCGTGATAGCTCACAAACCAAAAAAGGGCCGTCCAAACTTAAAAGGGACGAAAGCTTGCAAGAAATGAGTCCAAAGGAGAGTCATAAGGTGCACAACCAGGCCCTAGGAGGGTCGAGATTGCTCGAATAGGGCCCCTCGGGCCTAGCCTGAACCCGAGTTTGTATGAGGACGGGCCTAGCTTGACCCTGTTCCCTATTCAGCATCGCCAAGTGCGTGAGGTTGCCCTATGAAAAAGTTAAGACAGAATATGTAAGTTCCAAAAATCTTAGAAATGAGTACTCTCCTAAACCCTTTTCATCGTCCAAATCTGACTTAAGCACGGAAGCCCATCATGACTCTAGATTATTCTTTGTTTTGCAGATGATTCTTTCCTAAAAAACTCGCACAAATTCATTGTTGATCTCTAAAATTCTAAAATTAAAATTCGACATCAACAAGTTTTTGTTATTAATTTTTTACCAATTTTTTGACAAAAAAATATTATAAAATTTGGTAAATTATAAATTCGGTCCTTATCATTGGAAGAAAGTTAAAGTTTAATTTTTATGATTTGAAAATTTAGAATTTAGTCCTTACTTTCTTAAGAAAGTTGAAATTTAGCCATTATCGTTCCTAATCACTATGAATTATATATGTGGAAATTAGTTATTCACACGTAAATGGAGTAAATTTTTTTTATCCAATTAGTCACTTTATCTCATATTATCATCGTTAACACATGAATAACTAACTTTTATATACTCAATTTGCTAACAATTAGAAACGATAATGATTGGTTTTAGATTTTATCTAACCATAAGAATTAAATTCTAATTTTTAAATTCAAAAGGACTAAATTTTAACTTTTAAAGTCATATGAATTAAATTATAACTTTCATCAAATCATATGCACTAAATTCTAATTATTATTTTTTAAATCATAGAGTGTAAATTAATTTATCCTATAAAATATGACGATAAGTTTTATAAGAATAATTAAAATGTGTGAACAATGCAAATACTCGATTTTCAAAAAAAAAAAAACAATGCAAATACTCACAAATAATTCTAGGATCTTCAAAAACGTTGCTAAGCCTGCCCACTTCATTTGGCAGACATTCTTGTCAATTCGGCGTTTTGGTGCAAAAGATTGAAATATTTCAAAGATTATGATGCTTGTAATATTGTCTTAAATTGGTAGAAATATTTCAAACATTATGATACTTGTAATATTGCCTTAAATTAGAGAACATTCATCTCTTTCACTTCATATTTATATTTTTCTTGGCTTACTTCTTGTATACCTTTAAAATGAATTTTGGTATCTTTCTCCAAAAATACTCCCAGATAATAATAATTATTATCATAATCATGAGAATTCAAAAAAATGGATAATTTATGACGAAGTCCGTAGAAACAGGCAAATACTACTGAAAAGTAATAAATAAATAATAAATGATGAAAAAGAAAAAGGCAAAGAAACCGACTCCTCTTTGGTGCTTCGAGAAGTGTATTCCACAAGTAATTAAGACGACCAAGAAGTTAATTGATGATTTTACAATTTCTCTCTCCTAAAATTTTATGATATTCTCTTTCATAAAAAATTATGAAACCATATATACTTAATAATTAAAAGGTCATGTTTTTTTTTAAAAAAATAAAAAAATAATAATAATTAAAAAGTCATGAATTCAAATTAAAATAATAATAGTAATAATTAACTTAGCTACAACATCAGTTCAAACCAAACCATTTGTATCATGCTTTTGTTAATAAACAATTTAGGTTCAGAGACTAGTTCATGTTTAAAATTTATAGT
The DNA here is from genome assembly GCA_037833695.1 of Sechiopsis laciniata. Classification (NCBI taxonomy): domain Eukaryota; kingdom Viridiplantae; phylum Streptophyta; class Magnoliopsida; order Cucurbitales; family Cucurbitaceae; genus Sechiopsis; species Sechiopsis laciniata. The sequence goes on from JBBMKA010034011.1 coordinate 20,917, forward strand.
TAAATTAAATTCAGTTCTTAAACAAATGGTTCTATCATTTCTAGACCCTATCCTAAAAATATATATAAACTCAAAATACGCCTTGCTTTATAGATTAAGAAATCTAATTTATATTTGTATTATTGCGTTAATTAAATTGAATATATATATATATAGTTTTTTTTTTTTTTTTTGAAATGGAAGATATTTTTTCAATTGCTTTGACGATTTATGTCATTTGCATATCTTCTACTAATGACATGATCTTTTTCAGGAAAAAAAAAAAGTAACATAATTAATAAAGTTAGTCCATTTTAATAAGAATTAAACTAAAAACAAACCATAAAGAGTTGCAAAATGGAAGTAAACACACACAAGACATTAGCTTTGTTAGGGTTTTACCCTTTTGATTGATAAATTAGAAAATATTAAAAAAGTCATGGTGTGTGTGGGAATATCCATGGTTGCACAAACCTTTTGATCAGATCCTCATTGAATGCATTGGTCCTTTTGGTGGGTATTGGTTGTCCATTGCATTCAATGCCTTCTTTCAAACCCCTCCCTTTCATCTTTTCTCATACAATTCCCAAATTCCACAAATCTCCCTCTCTCTTGCTCCTCCAATAATTCCATACATTTTCTTCTTTTTTTTTCTTCTTCTTAAAACAAGTCATTTTGTGAAGCAAAGATGAAGTCTATGTTAGTTTAGCTTGAAATAGTTGTTGTGATATTGGCCCGGTTCATTCAGATCAGATATCTATAAGGGTAACACGCTTGCAAATCCTTTGAGTTTATAAAGCTTAGCGGAATCTGATTGAGCCGCGTCAATATCTCAATTACTCTTTCATATTTGTTTTGTAGAAAGGATATTGAGAACCTTTGAGGTATTTTTGTTTGTTCCACTTATGTTGTTCTTCATTGTTTTGCTTGTTTTCATTTTTCAAGAAACATCGAGTTTTTGTAGATCTGAAATGAATCATGAACTTCTTGAAGGATACATTTACTTTTAGAAAGATGTTATATATATTGCAAAGGTACGAAAGATTGGGAGGAATCAAGAAAGACTTCATAGAAATATCACTTTCTTTAAAAAGGTTTGATTTCTTGCACCAACAAGCTGCTACAAAAGATCTCATTTGAATAGTTATAGTGTCATTTTTTGTTTTATTATCTGTGATTGTTAATTATCATGGAGTGATCTAGTAGTGATTATGAGGATCTTGGAGAACTTTTAGAGATGATTAATTCAATTTATAGTAATGATCACCTATTTAGAAATTAGTTTTTTACAAAAAATTTTGACGTCCAAATGTTATAGGATCTGATGGCATGTCTCATGACATTAATCGAAATCCATGCAAGATTACCTAGACACAATCATCTATATCAAAAAAAAATTATTATATGTGATTGTTTGGTCTAGCTATATATACAATTGACTATTTTCACGAGACAACCTATCTGACGTCAACATTTGAGAGTAAAAAAAAATTGTAGGAAATTAATTTATATGTGTAACTGATCACCATAAATTAAATTCATAACATTTGGATTTCTCAAAGTCGTCTTGATCACTAGCTCAATCTATGATATTTATCTTCAATTAAATATCAAAGGTATCTATAAATATAATCGTCTAAAACCAACAAAAATAATAATTCAATAACATAATTTATGTGTGTCCATAGTTAAAAAGTATGAGTTCAATCTCTCACTTTAATTGTTAATTGAATTTTTTTTAAAAAAATAATAATATAAATAACTATGTAATTTCAAATATATTTAAAAAATTGTTTAAAATTTTACTAAAATAATAAAATCTGATTTATTAAAGGTAGAGAAGTTAAAATAACATTTTGATCCTACGTTATATTTAAATAAAATACGAGTTTCAAAAATCTAATTTTAGTCTTTGATTTTGAAGTCTGTTCCATTTTATTCTCCAAACCTTCAAATATTTAATTTTAGTCTTTATACTTACAAAAAAAAAAAAAACTTAAAATTGGTTCTATGATAAATTTAAAGTTAATATTAGAAATTGGTTTGATAATGCTAACCAATTTTATACAATTAAAGGTAAAATGTGAACATATTTCTAAAATTTATGGAGAAAGATGGAAATTTTTTCCTAAAAACCAACTTATTTTTTAAAATTCATGAACCAAAATGGAAGAAATCTCAAAATTTATGCCTCCTTTGATAACGTTTTTTGTTTTTGATTTTTGAAATTTAAGCTTATTTTCACACATAGAGAAAAAGACTTCATCTTCTCTTAAATAAATATTTGAATCTTAACCAAAATTAAAAAACCATAAGTTGAATACCTGTTGTGGACTTAAATTTTAAAAACTAAAAATAAAAAATTAAATGATGGGACTAAAATTGAACAAATCTTAAAGTTCAAGACTAAACTAAATGTGTTGTTCGAGTCTCTTTTGGGAAGATATTCTCTTTAATGCTTCTTTGGTGTTGTAAATCTAAGCTTTTCAAGAATTATGATAGTTTCTCCATCCCTAAATTGGAGATCTTTTTGTAATCCTTCTTTTTAATATTGATCGTGTAATATTTGGTTTCAATATTAATTAATAATGATAAATTAGTAATCGGTTTAAATAAAAATTTTATTATGACTATTTTAAACCTAGATTTATTACTAATTGAATTAAATAGAAACAATTAAATTCATTGCTTAATTTTAGCCAAT
>JBBMKA010034052.1:2126-23593 GCA_037833695.1 Sechiopsis laciniata
TTTCCTATTTCTCAGTGTATATGATTATGGGTGTTGAATTAAGCTAAACAACTGGATACCGAGCTCTGGTTTTTCCTGTTTCTCATTGTATATGATTATGGGTGTTGAATTAAGCTAAACTGGATACTGGGCTCTGGTTTTTCCTATTTCTCAGTGTATATGATTATGGGTGTTGAATTAAGCTAAACAACTGGATACCGAGCTCTGGTTTTTCCTTTTTCTCATTGTATATGATTATGGGTGTTGAATTAAGCTAAACCACCAATCAACCAAAAGCTTAAGCTGGTGGGTTGGGGTAAATTTAATTATATTAACTAGTATAGCAGTTTTTCCAATTGGCCCTGGCAACAGTTTTCCCAATTGGCCCTGACATCAGTATTCCAATTGCCCCTGACATATTTTTTCCCTTTGGCGGCGCTTTTTCCAGTTGGCAGTGCTTATCCCAATTGGCGATGTTTTTCCCAATTGGCGGGCGCATCATCCCAATTGACACATCATCATCCAAATTCAATTTGAATCACCATCAAGTTGCTGACATTCTCCTGATGAATTTAACTCCAAGCTTGGCTTATACTCTAGATACAATCAACTTGTGGAGAGTGTTGGTTTATGTTTATTTTATTATTTTTATCTTTTTAATTATTTTTTCTTTAGTATTATCTTTCCTTTTATGAGTAGGTATTATATTTTCCTTTTATGATTAGATATTATCTTTTCCTTTTATGATTAGGTCATCTCTTGTAATCTATTGAAATCCAATGTTGGGTTCATTATTAAATGAAAGAATTTGAAAAATTTGAATTCCATCTTTGAGTATGGTTTTTGTTTTTGGTATATAGATTGGAACTTCATTGGTGTGTGACTATTTTCATTATTAGTTGATTGTTCTTTTTAAGAAAATCAGAGATTTCTTCTTGAAAAATATGAGTAATCGTGGTTGAGGCTGATAGCCTTCTGATATGGTCATTGCAGGCTTTCGGCTTAATCTTTTCATGTTGTTCCAGCGCGATTTTTTGAGCCATAAACCAGGAGCCAGTTCTCAAGTTCCCTATTGATATTTCACAACCAGAGCTGATGTTAGTAACTAAGCAATGCAGTTATATCATCATCCATACTCTTTGAACAGCCAGAAGGTGAGACTTGCCTTGGAAGAGCGAGGCATTGATTACACTTCGTATCATGTCAATCCTATCACAGCCAAGAACATGGACTCCTCATTCTTCAAGATGAGCCCAAGTGCCAAACTTCCAGTTTTTCAAAATGGTTCCCACGTCATTTTCGACACCGTCGAGATAATTCAGTATGTCTTTCTCCTTAGAAATTTTGTCTTTACCTTTCATAATGTGCAATTTCAACCATCATGGATCGATCTACTAGTTAAAGAGGGTCTCAGAGATCCAAGAGCTTATGAGTTCAATTTATGATGGTTTACCTACCTAATAACCTTACAAGAACTGAATCAGAATAGTATTGATAGAAACAATGAAAATTACAAGGAAATCCTAGGCTTAACCCTAGAAATCCCTCCTTCTTGAGTATGCTAACCCAAGCCCAAGCCTCTCTAAATACATCGATAACTTTTCTCCAATCCTCTGCTCCTATTTATAACATATCACTGACTAACTCCCTGCCATATTACCCTTCTATCCCTAGGCTGGGTACCTTACCTTGACCTCCAAATGTTGTAGTGTCAGACTATATATTGTGAGAATAGTCGAAGTGTGCGTAAGTTGACCCTAATATAAATAAAATGTGCAATTTCCATTTACTTCATGAGATTGGCTGGAATCACTCTCTTCATTAGATTGAATCGTAAGGTTGTGATTGATAATTGTATCGATAGTCTTGAAACAAAATGAAACTTAGTGGATCAAATATAAATTACTTGGGAGTAGTTTTGAAGTTGTTTCTTAAACTACATTGTGTGTTTTAAGAAAAAAAATTCTGTGGAATATATTTAGGCTCCGTTTAATAACTTTTTTTTTTTTTTGATTTTTTAGTTTTTAGTTTTTTGTTTTAAAAAATAAAAATCATATATGTTTGATAACTAATTTTTGTTTTTGTTTTTTAAAACCTAAAAACTAAAAATACGTTTGATAACGGTTTTTGGTTTTTTTAAAAAAATAAAATTTTATTATTTTTTAAAATTTCATAATATAAAATAAATAATTTTAGAATATTATTGATCTAATCAACTTCAAATTTGCATGTTCGAACTTTATTTGTAGTGTGTTTCGTCACTTTTTTAGCATATTTCTAGAAAAAAAAAAGTTTTTAAAAGCTATTTTTTTTAGTTTTTAGAATTCCTTTAGTATTTTAAAAATGTTTTTAAAATTTTAAAAACAAAAACAAAAACTGGTTATCAAACAAACTTGTTTTTAAAAAATTAAAAACAAATACAGAAAATCAAAAAACGAAATGATTATCAAACGGAGCCTTAGTTAGTCGTTTTTAGTTTCTTATGGTGGTATTTTTTTAGAACAATCGAAGATATCATAGGCTAATGAATATTTCACAATAATCTTTGAGAATTTCTAAAAACAATTTTTCAAGGAAATATTGGAATAGGCCGTTACCTTAGGCCCTGTTTGATAACAATTTTGTTTTTAAAAATTAAACCTACAACAACTACTCCAACCTATGATATTCCTTGCATAGATGTCTACATTTATTTTAAAACTTAAAACAAAAAAGTAGCTTTCTAAAATTTATTTTGATTTTTGAAATATGGTTAGGATTTAAATACTTTTATGAAGGAAAGATGAAACCCATGTAAAGATTTGAGTGAAAGAAAGTTTAAATTATAAAAACAAAAAACAAAAAATTAAATGGTTATCAAACGCGACCTTACTTATTATCTCTCATCAATAGCCATTTCTTCATGGAGTCGAAAACTCGACTGTATAGCTTTCTAAAGTAATGGTTGTAATGAACTGATGTCACAACTTTGTTCAGGTATATAGAGAGAATTGCAGTCGTTTCCTCAGGGACGGATAATGTAATGCCGAGTAGCAGAGAAGTTGTTGAATGGATGCATAAGATACAAGAATGGAATCCAAAGTTTTTCACTCTTGCCCACATCCCTGACAAGTATCGTCTTACCGTTACCAAATTTATACGGCGGGTAGTGATCGCTCGGATGGCTGAGACTCCCAAAATGGCTGCTGCTTACCATAGTAAGCTCAGAGAAGCATATGAGACTGAAGACAAAGTGAAAAGCAAAACTGTTATCAAACAATGCACTGAACATCTAGTCAGACTTCTTGATGAAATTGAATCAAAACTAGGTGAAACTTCTTACTTGGCAGGGGAAGAGTTTACCATGGCTGATGCCGTGTTCATTCCGGTGCTGGCTCGACTCGTGCTGTTGAAGCTATCGGACGAGTATATAGGTACCAGACCAAACATTGCAGAGTATTGGATCTTGATGCAGCAGAGGCCAAGCTATAAGAAGGTGATTGGGAAGTTTTTCAAGGGATGGAGAAAGCACAAAACACTTCTGAAAACCTGGTGCTTTGTTCATATCAGAACCTTGCTGAGGAGATACTGATGGAGAATTGAATATGAAGTCATAAAATTTTATTTATATTTTGTAAATGAGGGAGGAGTTATAGGGGTAAAAAAGTAAAGTGTATGTAGTTATTTCCACTTTTTACCCCCTCTGTTATGTTCCATCATTGTGTTTGTTTCATTTTTCTTTCTTCTTGGACTGGGGATTGGAGGTTGAATCTTGATTTGGATTTGCTATATGGTTTTAAATAAGTGGAATGGGAATTGCTATTACATTTACATTAATTTAAAACATGAACTAAACTCAACTAGTTAAGTCATATTTTCTTGATTAAAAAAAAATTAAAGATTCAAATTTTGACCCTCTACATGTTGAGCTGATGAAGATAATGATGGAGAAAAAAAGTTCTAAGAGAGAGTTTGGGAATAAGGACTAAGGAGGATGAAAATGATTATGGAGAGAATAATTCTTTTACCTATATTTAGGTTGTCTATAATTATTCTCTATAATTAATATTCACTCTCACTTGATCGTATTTTCTTCATAATCACTTTTCATTCTTTTTATAATCATTTTTTTATTTTTCACATAACTATTTTTTATTATTTCTATAGTCACTATTTTGTTCCCCTATAATTGTTTTATATACTTCAAATACAAATCGCTATCCTTCTCATAATTATTTTATTCATTCTAAACACAGATAATCCTCTGCTTTTATATTCTCTCATGCACTCTCATATTCATAATTATTCTCCTCAAATTTGCGTACATTATTCTAGCGTGGAAATTCAAATTTTTTACTTCTTGATCCATGGTGCATATTGGTTATTGGCGAGTTAAACTTATTTGGACTAATATAGTCATTTAAACTTGCATCATAGATTATTTAGTTTTAATCATTCAAACTTAAATAATTTTAGAAATAATATTTGAGATTGTAGTGATTTAGTTGACTTTTTATTGACTATTAACTATTAGATATTTATATATTTATAATATATTGGATATATTATTGAATTTAAATTTATTGGATAAATATCAATTAAAATAAATGAAACAAAATATGTATTTTTTTTCGAAAATTAAATGAAAAAAAATAAATGGAAAAATGAATAATGTTTTGTCGCACATTGGAAAGCTGTAAGTTGGAGCCTCCATCACTCCACTATAAATAGGAAACTTTGGAGACTTTCATTCTCATTCCACCCACTTTCAGACTAACCTTTCTCATAAGTTGAAAACTTCTCTGAAAGTTGAGATCTCTTTTCTCCTCTATAGTAAAACTAAACTGACAAAGTTTCTATCTCCCTTCTCTAAAGGTTTCCCACCAAGCACTCAATGGTAGCAAAGAAGTCACAGCTTGGAAGAGCGTTGGAGATCGTCCACGGGGAATAGTCGATCCTACTCAACATAGAGATCCGTCAGATTAGATTAGAGGCGACAGTTAATGTAAGTATTATTTTTCAATAACATGTGAATCACCTATGATATTGCATTTAGACTAATTAGATTAATCAAATATAATTAGTTGGATTAATTATTGTGAAATTTTTTATTATTCACACGCTTCCATCACGCTAAATGCATGCTTCTACACCTTATTCCCAACAATTGGTATCAGAACTTTGACTCAAGGTGATTGTTGTTGTTGGAATCTTTTAATTGGTGGGTATTAATTTTCATTGGATGAATGTTAAATTATTATTGTTTTTGGCTGGAGGTTTTTTGTTTGGCATTAGGATTTTTATAAATTCTTAGATCTTGTGTAAACCCAAGCATTTAGGTACAGCAAAAACTTTGTACATTTTTTTATTTTTTATTTTATTTTATGCAATTTAGAATTGGCAAAAAGGCGAAGAATACCGCGACGAACACGATGAATACGAAGGATGAGATTTTTTCCTAGAATATTTTTGGAAAATATTTGGGTAGGAAAAACATTTTTAATTGAAATATTTTTGGAAAATATTTATTATATTTTAAAACCTGATATTTTTGGAAAATGTCTTAGGATTTAATTATGGTTAATATTTTTGGAAAATATGGGTAACCATAAATAATTAAAAGATAATTAAATAAATATTTTAAAATTAAATCAATAATCTTTGGAAGATTTTTGATGAGATAATTTTATGAAAATCTTTATATTGGAGTTATTTAAATATTAAAATATTTTTAGAAAATATTTTGGAAATATTTAAAGGGATTTGTTCTTGACAGTCAAAGTTTCCAGAAGATCAAGAAGTGAAGACAGAGATTATTCTTGGATAATTTCTTACCTTATGTCGCAATTTAAATTTTCTAGAAATATGTCAAATATCAAATCGATCATTAACTGTTTAAATTATATGTTACTTATTTGCATGTCTTGGTTGTTGCATAAAGTATGTCTGTAAGAACCCGACTCTAAAACAGTCCTAAAACGGTTCTTACTCAATATGCATGGTTTAAATACAGTTATAAATAGAAATCAACTGATAAATCGAAAGACTACATTTATTCAACAGAAACGCAATTCCACAAAATAAAGTTTAAACACATTTCGAGCCTCTGGCCAGAAATTATTTAAAACATCTTAAAACATGAAATCCAGGTAAAGTAAAGCATATCCTGCATGTTGAAATAAACAAATACAAATGTGAACAGCGGACACCCATGATCATGCAGCTCCTCCTCTAGCCGTCCTGGTGCTGTGCCAAGTTACCTGGTGGAAAACCACAGAAATAAGGGTGAGTACAAAGGCACTCAGTAAGAATCCTCAGTCGGGATACAGTACGCAAGTCACATCATCCTAGCATACAAGCAAGTCAAACAACCGAGCAACAATCTCACAACGAATCAAATGACAATATTTTCAAACCTCGAGAGTCTCTAACTCTAGGCTAAGGGATCAATTCCGGATCTCACAATGAGTTATCAACATAACTTTAAAACCTCGAGAGTCTCTAACTCTCGGCTAAAATGATCAGCTCACTATGCTGATCCTGGTTACTTGGGAGGATACCCAAGTGTCTGGCTCTAAACTGAACGGAAGGGTGTACTGACACACTAGCCCGAGGGAGCTCTCCTCCTGACATCTAATGCGGATACGCGCACACCACATGCTGCTGCAAACTAGATAAATGTAGGCTTGCACAAACTATGTCGGTCCAGGTACGCATGCCTAAGACTCGGAAAGGTGTCCACTGATCCACAGCAGGTGGGAAGCCCTCGGCACCCTATTGTGGCAGCCTGTTCACACCAACGCCTGAAGCTAAGGTTGTCCCAAGGTAGGCTTTCACCAAGGAAAGGACCCCGCTCTAGCAGGCCATAGACTAGGCTTTTGCCAGAGTAGTAGCTACTCCATGCCTGGCTGCCAGGGGTGAGGAATCTGTCCTCACAAACCCAACCGGTGGGGACACGTAAGTTGGTCCATTCTCAGCCTCTAGATGATGATAACCTGATAGAAACTAGCTAACAGTAATGAACCCTAGATCTAACAGAGTACCAACATCAGTATTGCATACTAGGTTTATCAGAATACCAACAATCAACATACAACATAACAGCCACCGCAATCGAAATAGTACAATACAGGGTACAACGATCTACATGTCAGGTCCTATTAGATAAGTCACAGCAAACCTATCCACTAACACATACTCATATAACAGAAACTAGCAAAATAAGAGCCTATCCACTAACATGTTCATTAAGCAGTAACAAACAAGCAAGAACCTATCTACTAACATGTTCATTAGGCAGTAACAAACAAGCAAGAACCTATCCGCTAACATGTTCATTAAGTAGTAACGAACAACTAGGACACCATCAATGGCAAGCGCAGGGTCGACATAACCCCGACAAGAAATCCTTACCTGAAAATAGATACATACATCTAAATATGTATGCTCCTTGAGCTACAGAACCAACACGAATAAACAACCTAGACCACAGTAATAATAAACTAGTAATTAATATCTAAACAGCTACTATAAATCCAGGCATTCAAAAGTAACAAGGCTCGAGAAACAAGGGTTACCAAACCGAAGGAGAGGCTCGGAAACAAAGCTGCTCGGCTGGGTGTGTCGCTGCGCAACTGCAGCAACAAGCAGGCAAAGCTGCTGGTGCCTGCGCACGGGCGAACTAGCAGGGCTGAGCGAGACAACGCGTGCTGCAAGCTAGTGCGTGCGAGCGAGCAGCTGCGAAGCGGCTGAGCGAGGCGTTACGTGCGGGAGGATCAACGGCTATGTGATTGCAGGCTGTGCGGCACTACGAGAGGGCTGCGGTGGGGCTGGCTCGGCGATGTGACGACACAACGATAGCGTGCGTGAGCGGGCGAGCGGCAGCGATGCGGTACGGCGAGAGCAGGGCTGCGGTAAGGGCTCAATTGCGATGGGTGCGGGGAGGATACTCGGGGAGGTGGTGATGATCGGTAATGGGGCTTGATGGCTAGGGCTCAGTAAAGGGCTTGCTCTCGGCTGCTACAATGGTAATCGAAGAAGAGAATGAGGGAGATTGATGAAGGGAGGAGAAGGAGAAGTCGAATGAGAGGGAAGAGGGGATCGATTCTCTCTGGCTCTTTTGATCGACCAAAACACAAAAGCCTTTTTTCTTTTCCCATTTTAATTAGTCCTTTAAAACATAAATCATCTTTCTCAAAACAAGCCCTTTCCCTTCCAAACTGCAAAACTAACCCTGATGCCCTGCAAATCACAATAACAGCCCTGATCTCAGCAAAATGCAAGAACGACCCTGAAACTCACTAAGTTACCAAATCGGCCCTAGGGTAAAATGCCCTCTAAGGCTAAAACTACCCTAATGGCCCAACGAAACAACAGGATTAACCAAGAAACATACCTATGAAATCGGGACAAAAACCTGGGCCGTTACAATACTCCCTCATTTTATGACTTTAGTCCCCAAAAGTTCCTAAGACTGAAACAACTCTGAGTAATGAGTTCTCATCTCATCTTCCAACTTCTAGGTTGCTTCTTCTACTTTCTGACATCTCCACTGTACCTTAACCAAACTGATCTCCCGGTTACGTAATGTCTTGCGCTCCCAGGCTAGAATCTGCACAGACTTCTCCTCAAAGCTAAAGTCTTTATTCAGCTCTAACGAGTCAAAATCTACAATGTGAGAAGGGTCTGCCACGTATTGACGTAACATCGAAAGGTGGAACACACTGTGCACCGCTGCTAAGGACTAGATCAAAGCTAATCGTTAAGCAACTGAACCAATCCACTCAAGGATCTCAAAGGGACCCACAAACCTGGGACTCAACTTTCCACGCTTACCAAACCTCAAAACACCACGCATTGGTGCCACTTTCAGAAACACATGCTAACCCACCTCAAACTCTAAGTCTCTACGCCGAACATCAGTATAGCTTTTCTGCCTACTCTGCGCTGTCAACATACGGGCCCTAATCTTCTAAACTACATCATTAGTCAACTGTAACAACTCGAGACCCAAAACCTATCTGTCACAAACCTCATCCCAGAACACTAGAGACCTACAACGCTTACAGTACAAAGCCTCAAACGGAGCCATTTCAATCGTTGCTTGATAACTATGGTTGTAAGCAAACTCCATCAAATACAGATACTAGTCCCAACTACCAGAGAAATCCAACACACAGGCACGCAACATATCCTCTAAAATTTGGTTCACCCTGGCCATCTGTCTGAGGATGAAACGCGGTACTGAAACTGCATTCAGTTCCCAAACCTTTCTAGAGTGCCCTCTAGAAACGAGAAGTGAATCGAAAATCCCGATCAGACTCAATCTTCACTAGCACCCCATGGTACCGAACGATCTGCTCCAAGAACAACTGTGCCCACTGCTCCACGGTATAGGTGATCCTACCGAGAATGAAGTGCGCACTATTGGTCAATCGATCAACAACAACCCAAATCTGAGTAAATCTTCTCGGTGTCCTCGGTAACCAAGAAATGTTGTCCATGGAGATCTCCTCCCACTTCCACTGAGGCACACTCAGTGGCTGCAACAAACCTGCGGGTTTCTGTCTAGGAGCCTTCACTTACTGACAAGTGAGACACCGACTAACAAACTCTACAATTTCTGTCTTCATGTTGCTCCACCAGAAGGTCTGCTTAAGATCTTGATACATCATAGTACCTCCTAGGTGCAAAGTAAACAGGGAACTATGAGCCTCGATAAGCAACTTGGCTCACAGTCCGGCGTCTGCTGGCACACAAAGGCGTCCTTTAAATCTCAAACCACCATCTAGTACAACAACAAAATCAAAATCTCCATCTACCTTAACCCTGGCCATCAATTTGTTCAACTCGAGATCACTCAGCTGGCCATCAATAATCCTCTGCCTGATCGAAGGTTGAACAGTCAACTGAGCTACCTTGGCGGTAACCTCTCTCAACAACACTGCTATACCGACTCACTCGAACTCTTTCCGCAATGGAAGCTGGGAACTCAACAAGGCTGTGGAGTGCGATGTCTTTCTACTCAAGGCATCAACCACAACATTGGCCTTACCCGGATCGTACAGGATTTCGCAGTCATAATCCTTTACCAACTCAAGCCACCTCATCTGCCTTATGTTTAACTCCTTCTGAGTGAAGAAGTGCTTGAGACTCTGGTGGTCCATGAACATCTGAATCTTTTCACCATACAGGTAATGCCTTCAAATTTTCAGTGCAAAGACAACTACTGCTAACTCCATATCATGGGTTGGATAATTCTGCTTGTAGGGCTTCAACTGACGAGAAGCATACCCAATCACCTTACCATGCTACATTAAAGTGCAACCCAAACCCAACTTGGAAGCATCACTATATACCACAAAACCACCTGTTCCCTCCAAAACTGACAATACTGAGGCAAACGTCAAACTGTGCTTCAACAAGGAAAAACTCTCTTCACAACTAGCATCCCAAACAAACTCAACACCTTTCCTTATCAACCGAATAAGATCTGCTGCTTTAGTAGAAAAGTCCTTGACGAACCGTTGGTAATAGCCTGCCAAACCCAGAAAGCTACGAATCTCTGCGACAGTAGTCGGCCTGGCCCATGAACTCACTACATCAATCTTAGCGGGATCCACTACTATACCATATCTAGAAACCACGTGACCGAGGAAGGCCACTTTCTCTAACCAGAAGTCACACTTGGAGAATTTGGCATACAACTGATCCTCTCTCAACGCTGTCAACGCTTGTCTCAGATGCCAAGTATAATCCTCCTTAGTCTTAGAATAAATCAAAATGTCATTTATGAACACGATGACGAAGCTGTCCAAGAATGCCTTAAACACCCTATCCATCATGTCCATAAATGCTACTAGAGCATTGGACATCCCGAAGGACATAACCACAAACTCGTAATGGCCATACCTTGACTTGAAAACTTTCTTGGGGATGTCTACATCTCTGATCCTCAACTGATGATAACCAGACCTCAAATCAATCTTGGAGAACACATGAAGCTCCTTATAGCTGGTTAAATAAATCATCTATACGAGGCAACAAGTACTTATTTGAATTGTAACTTTGTTTAGCTCCCTATAGTCTATGCAAAGGCGCATCGAACCATCCTTCTTCTTTATAAACAAAACAAGTTCTCACCATGAGGACACACTCAGATGGATGAAACCTCTGTCTAACATCTCCTACAACTGAACCTTCAGCTCTTTCAATTCTGCTGGCGCCATTCGGTATGGAGCCTTCAAGATAGGGAGGGTCCTTGGCTCAAGCTCAATAGTGAAGTCAACCTCTCTCTACGGGGGGCAAACTAGGTAGCTTCTTTAAGAAGGCATTTGTAAACTCCTGAACTATCGGTACCTGATCAACTGATCACGAAGGACGACTTTCCCCTGTCATCTTTTCCAAATAACCCAACCTCCTCAAGCTAACAAACGACGAGCTTTTAAAGCAAAAATCAATGGAGGACACACTCCGCTCTAGACACCATGAAACTTGAAACTCTGTTTCTTAGGAGCCCTGAACACGACTTCTTTTTTGCGACAATCAATCAACGCGTGGTACTTCGCTAACCACTCCATACCAAGGATCACATCAAACCCGCTCATAGGCAGAACTATGAGGGTAGCTGCTAACAACTCTCTAGATACCAGGATCCGGCCGTTTCTAACCTTATCGCAAGAAAGTAACCAACTGAATCCCAATAGAGTCACAACTAACAACTAAACATCCAAGGTTCCATCTCCAAACATGCTCACTTCGCAACAAGACACAACAACAGTGGGCAAAACCCAAATCTACAAAGCATATCAACGTCAACATATCTACCTCAAAATTTCATGACCACCGAGTATGCCTTACACTAGAAGCATCAACACTTAACTCCTCTTTTAGGCCAGTCTAGCAATGACAGTGCTGAACTCTACTAGAATCTAAGAAGTCACAACGGTACCTGATCGCATTACCTAGCAAAGCGGCACACTTGGCCACAACGGAAGCACGCAAACTTGAAAGCTTTACCCATTCCATGAATCAAACCTAATACCCTTTAGCTTTCTCTTATAGCCATCTGACTACCACCAAACTAGGTCACTTGTGCTACCTCAACAGGTGCAACAACTGGCACGACAAGTGCAACGTCTGGAAGCCTATACAGAACTCTTGAAGGAGTCATTTGAACATCTGCACAAATAGTACGAACTAGGCCCGAACCTAGGCCTACACTCAAGCTTGGTGCTAAACAAACATTCCCCAACCTCATCACGAAGTGCTGCTAATAACAAAACTCTAAGTCCTGCTACAACTAGGCCATCAGGTCACACCCTCTAGCGATGGCAACACCGACAACTGGCACAAGAATCTCCAGACTCATCAATCTGGTATTTGGCATCTAGTCTATCGGACATGCTCAAGATCTACTCTTGAATCTCTGCTCGATGCTCATCGAACATCACTCTAACCATCTCCCGAAAGCCAGCAACTAGCTCTACTCTAGGAGCATGCTGAAAATAAGGGTACACCTCGACTAGTGAATGGGGAGGTTCACCATCAGATCGAGTCTCGAGGGGTGAACTACGGGCTACACTCCTACAACAAGGGTACTAACTAAACTGGCTGCAAAATCGACAGCAGGCTTGCAAGTGGTCTTTGGTGTCTCTACACCCTTCCCAAAAGCTGCTATCTCTATAGCTACCCTCTGGGTAGCTCGACAAACAACCATGACTCAAGATCTACACTTGAAACCATCCTGGTTAGTCCACGCTTGGACCAACACCACAAACAACCAAGAAAAGACATGTAAGGTAGATGCAAGTATTGTAAAACAAACCCTTTAAACTAACTTTTGACATACCTGACGGCTGTTTGAGTGCTGATGATCATGGGGACAAACGACCTAACTCAGTAGGTCAGTCTATAGAATCTATGACTCTGAGCTCTAATACCAACTGTAAGAACCCGACTTTAAAACAGTCCTAAAACGGTTCTTACTCAACATGCATGGTTCAAATATAGTTATAAATCGAAATTAATTGATAAACCGAAAGACTTCATTTATTCAATAGAAACGCAATTCCACAAAATAAAGTTTAAACACATTTCGAGCCTCTGGCCAGAGATTATTTAAAACATCTTAAAACATGAAATCCAGGTAAAGTAAAGTATATCCTGCATGCTGAAATAAACAAATATAAATGTGAACAGCGGACACCCATGATCATGCAGCTCCTCCTCTAGCCGTCTCGGTGCTGTGCCAAGTTACCTGGTGGAAAACCACAGAAATAAGGGTGAGTACAAAGGCACTCAGTAAGAATCCCCAGTTGGGGTATAGTACGTAAGTCACATCATCTAGCATCCTAGCATACAAGCAAGGTAAACAGCCGAGCAGGCAATCTCACAATGAATCAAACGATAATATTCTCAAACCTCAAAAGTCTCTAACTCTCGGCTAAGGGATCAACCCCGGATCTCAGAATGAGTTATCAATATAACTCTAGAACCTCGAGAGTCTCTAACTCTCAGCTAAAATGATCAGCTCATTATGCTGATCCTGGTTACTTGGGAGAGTACCCAAATGTCTGGCTCTAAACTGAACGGAAGGGTGTACTGACACACTAGCTTAAGGGAGCTATCCTCCTGGCATCTAATGCGGATACGCGCACACCACATGCTACTACAAACCAGATAAATGTAGGCCTACACAAACTATGTTGGTCCAGGTACGCATGTCTAAGACTCGAAAAGGTGTCCACTGATCCACAGCAGGTGGAAGGCCCTCGGCACCCTATTTGGCAGCCTGCTCACACCAACGCCTGAAGTTAAGGTTGTCTCAAGGTAGGCTTTCACCAAGGAAAGGACCCCGCTCTAGCAGGCCACAGACTAGGCTTTTACTGGAGTGGTAGCTACTCCACGCCCGGCTGCCGAGGGTGAAGAATCTATCTTTACAAACCCGACCAGTGGGGACACGTACGTTCGTCCACTCTCAGCCTCTAGATGATGATAACCTGATAGAAACTAGCTAAGAGTAATGAACCCTAGATCTAACAGAGTACCAACATCAGTATTGCACACTAGGTCTATCAGAATACCAACAATCAACATACATCATAATAGCCATCGCAATCGAAATAGTATAATACAGGGTACAACGATCTACATGTCAGGTCCTATCAGATAAGCCACAGCAAACCTATCCACTAACACATGCTCATACAACAGAAACCAGCAAAACAAGAGCCTATCCACTAACATGTTCTTTAAGCAGTAACAAACAAGCAAGAACCTATCCACTAACATGTTCATTAAGTAGTAACAAACAACCAGGTAACCATCAATGGCAAGTGTAGGGACCACACAACCCCGACAAGAAATCCTTAACTGAAAATAGATACAGACAGCTAAATATGTATGCTCCTTGAGCTGCTGAACCAATACGAATAAACAACCTAGACCATAGTAATAATAAACAAGTAATTAATATCTTAACAGCTACTATAAATCCAGGCATCCAAAGCAACAAGGCTTGGGAAACAGGGGTTACCAAATCGAAGGAGTGGCTCAGCAACAAAGCTGCTCGGCTGGGTGTGTCGCTGCGCAAGGGCTGCGGCAGCGAGCAAGCGAAGCGGCTGATGCCTGCACACGGGTGAACCAGCGGGGCTGAGCGAGACGACGCGTGCGGTGGGCTGAGCGAGGCATTGTGTGCGGGCAGATCAGCGACTATGCAATCGCAGGCTGTGCGGCACAGTGAGAAGGCTACGGTGGGGCTAGCTCGGCGATGCGGTGACACAAAGATGGCGTGCGTGAGCGGGCGAGCGGCAGCGATGCGGTACAGCGAGAGCAGGGCTGCGGTGAGGGCTCAGTTGCGATGCATGCGGGGAAGCTGCTTGGGGAGGTGATGACGATCGACAATGGCGCTTGGTGGCTAGGGCTCGGCAAAGGGCTTGCTCTCGGCGGCTACAATGGTGATCGAAGAAGGGAATGACAGAGATTGATGAAGGAAGGAGAAGGAGAAGTCGAATGAGAGGGAGGAGGGGATCGATTCTCTCTGGCTTTTTTGATCGACCAAAACACAAAAGCCTTTTTTCTTTTCCCATTTTAATTAGTCCTTTAAAACTTAAATCCCTTTTCTCAAAACAAGCCATTTCCTTTCCAAACTGCAAAACTAACCCTGATGCCTTACAAATCACAATAACAGCCCTGATCTCAGCAAAATGCAAGAACGACCCTAAAACTCACTAAGTTACCAAATCGGCCCTAGGGTAAAATTACCAAAATGCTCCTGAAGGCTAAAACTACCCTAACGGCCCAATGGAACAACAGAATTAACCAAGAAACATACCTGAGAAATCGGGAAAAAAACCTAGGCCATTATAATGTCATATAGATTTAAAATCCCACCATAGGTTAAAAAGATTCATACATCCTAAATGTATCTTAAATATATTAGATTTTTTTTTTTTGGAGTTGGATTCCATATTTAGGATTGTTGAGCATGTAGATCTCAAAATAAATAATGGTTGTTTATTTATTGGCTATGTTGAATGTATGGATTATATATATATATTTGAAAATTAGTTTTTCAAAATAGAACCCAAAAAATATTCCTTTTTAATCTGCTACAAAAATGAATATATTCTTTTAAAATGGTTTTAAAAGGGGTAGAGCCTAAAAATCCATAAAAGTTGATAGAATTAATAGGATTAATTGCTATCACTTGAATATTTAGTTAATTGGATTAATTAAAGAGCAATTTGATTTTATAAGGATTGGTTGTAAGGGAACCCTGCCTAAGGAAAGAGGTATTTAAGATCACGGTTTACGAAACACCTCTACTTGGAAATGCGACCTGGGAGTTAAAACGGCCAAGAATTATAGATCACTTTGTGCAGGCTCAAATAATGTGATTAGTTTTAGAGTAAAAACTTGGCAATTCACATTAAAAATCAATTTAACCAAGATATGTAAAAGATTGATACTTGGATGAACAAGATTAGCCTAGATCATCTGAGTGGTGGGAGAAGGATTGGTGTCAACTGATCCTACAATCTCCATAAAAAACTTGCATCGTGAGATCCTAGTGGGGCTATGTGTCGGCAGTTTGAGTCGACCCCCCTCGGTGTGTGTTCACTAGGGTCAATATCAGGGTGAGTTTCCCGAAGGAGTTAGGACTGTGATCTTGATCAGTACTTGACTTATCATTTGACGGCACTTATTGAGAGAGATTAACATTTTTTAATTGTTGGGCTACACTATCAAGGGATTGGTTAAGGAGTTAGCCAAGTCCTAGATCAAAAAATGGTAGCTGGAACCATAGGGATAAAAGTTATCCTGGTATTGAGTTTCTGGTTGAGAAGAGTCTTACGCTAGGAAGGAGTACTCGACTTATCATTTGACGGCACTTACTCTAAACCTTTGTAGTCGTACCATGGCATTAACATTAACCAATTATAGGGTTTCCTGTTGATTTTAACTTGGAATGTTTTTAAATCTTTTTTATGCCAAAACCTATGAATGACATTTTTAAATGGCAATCAAACTGAAATTTTCTTTTTCTTATTTATAGCAAAATGTCTAAACCACTTATCTCGATAATGTCAACTGATAAATTAACTGGAGAAAACTATACTACATGGAAAAACAGTATCATCACGATTCTTGTCGTCGATGACAAGAAGTTTGTTCTCACGGAGAAAGGTCCTCCGTCACCGGTACCGAATGTGAAACAAAATGTTCGTGAGGCACATGACCGTTGGCAGAATGCTAACGAAAAGGCAAAGGTCTATATCTTGGCAAGTGTATCGGACATTCTAGCCAAGAAACAGGAGAACATAGTAACTGCTTTAGAGATGATGAAAGCCCTTCATGAGATGTTTGGGCAACCGTTGTCTCAGGTAAAACATGATGCTCTCCTTGCCATTCATGGTGCTAAGATGAAGTTAGGAATGTCAGTAATGGAGCATGTGCTCTAGATGATGGCATACTTCAACACGGCTGAAATGAATGGGGCCATTATAGACGAAGCTAGTCAGGTGAGCTTTATTCTTGAGACGCTACCGAGTAGCTTCTTACAATTTAAAAGCAATGCTGTTATGAACAAGATTGCCTTTAACCCTACCACTCTTTTAATTAACTTCAAACCTTTGAGTCCATGATTAAAGTCAAGGGCAAAGAAGGGGAGGCAAATGTTGTCACCAAGAATCAGAGTCTTGGAACCACGGGTTTAGGGACCAAGCCTAAAGGTCAGACCTTCAAGGCAAAGTTCTAAAAAAAGAAGAAGACTGATGGGAGCAAGAATAAGCGTAGTGCTCCAAAGAAAGTCAAGGCCGAGAAGGATGAAAAATGTTTCCATTGTCAAAAGCTTGGTCATTGGAAAAGGAATTGTCCTAAGTACATTGAAATGAAGAAAGACAAAGAAGGTAAATCTCATTTACTAGTTTTAGAGTCTTGTTATGTGGAAGAATCATCCAATGGTTAGATATTAGATTCGGGTGCCACTAATAATGTTTGTTCTTCATTTTAGAGAAGTGACTCTTGGAAGTAGTTAGAACCTAGGGAGATAACCTTGAAGGTAGGGATCGGTGAAGTTGTTCCGGTAACCGCTCTTGGAAGTGCCAAGTTATTTTTCAGCAATTCTTTTTTATTGTTAGAGAATGTGTTGTTGGTTTCTCCGATTAAAAGGAACCTAGTTTCAATTTCTTGCCTTATAGAACAATTTCATTCAATAAATTTTAATGGAAATTTAGTTTCTATTTCAAAGAATGGATTGGAGCTTTGTTCGGAAATTAATGAAAATAACTTGTATATGCTTAAACCTAGGGTTTGTAAGACACTTCTAAATTCGGAATTATTTAAACCAGCAAATAGTAGAACAAACAAACGACAAAGAATTTCTCCTGAATCGAATACATATCTTTGGCATCTAAGGTTAGGTCACATAAATTTCAATAGGATTGAAAGGTTAGTAAAAAGTGGTTCTCTAACTGGGTTAGAGATGGACACTTTACTTGGATGTGAATCTTGCATAGAAGGCAAGATGAACAAAAGACCCTTTACAAAAAAGGGAGCTAGAGCCAACCAACCCTTAGAACTTATACATTTAGACCTATGCGGTCCAATGAATGTTAAAGGTCGGGGAGGGTATGAGTACTTTGTATCATGTATGGATGACTACTCTAGATATGAGCATATTTATCTAATGCAACACAAGTGGGAGACTCTTGAAAAATTCAAAAAGTTTAAGGCTGAGGTTGAGAACCTATTAGATAAAAGGATTAAGACACTGCGATTAGATCGTGATGGAGAGTATATGGACTTGGAATTTCAGAACTACTTCATAGAACATGGAATAATGTCCCAACTCTCAGCTCCTGGAACACCTCATTAGAATGGTTTTTTAGAGAGGAGAAATAGAACCCTTTTATAAATGGTTCGGTCAATGATGAGCTTTGCTCAACTATCGATATCATTTTGGGGATACGCGTTAGAGACTGCATTATATATTTTGAATATGGTACCCACAGAGAGTGTCTTGGAGACACCCTATGAGTTATGGAGGGGATGTAAAGGTAGTTTACGTCACTTCAAGATTTGGGGATGTCTGACCTATGTGATGACTACAAATCCAAAGAAATTAGAACCACGTTCAAAGTTATGCCTATTTGTAGGCTACCCCAAGGAAACGAAAGGGGGTTATTTTTATAACCCATACGAAAATAAAGTGTTTGTATCGACAAATGCAACATTCTTATAAGAGGATTATGTTAGAGACCATAAACCAGATCGGGAGTAGTGTTGAAAGATTTGCCTTCCAATGATGCTACAAATCCTACAACAAGTGTTGTTGCAGGAAGGTCAACAAGGGTTGTTAACGGCTCACCGGCATTGGATGCTGGAAACTCATTAGCTAGGATAGTTGATGAATCCTTGGGACTTGACATAGAAATCCCACCCTGTCAAGAAAGACGTCTACCTCGACGTAGTGGGAGGATTAGAAATAATCCGGTTCCCTATATAGATGTCTTAGAGACACACAACGTTATTCAAAATAATGTTGAAGATCCTCAGTCTTTTAGAAAGGCAATAGAGGATATTGACCGGGAAGAATGGATAAAAGCCATGAACCTCGAAATGGAGACGATGTACTTCAATTCAGTCTGGTCACTGGTAGATGCACCAAAGGATGTAAGGTCTATTGGATGCTAGTGGATCTACAAGAGAAAAATGGGTGTAGATGGGAGGGTGTAAACTTTCAAAGCTAGACTTGTAGTAAAGGGCTTCACTCAAAGAGAATGAGTGGATTATGAAGAAACCTTCTCCCCTGTTGCTATTAGACTATAAGGACCCTCTTATCCATTATCTCATATTATGACCATGAGATATGGAAGATGGATGTCAAGACTGCATTCTTAAATGGCAATCTTGAAGAGGATATCTACATGAACCAACCAGAGGGGTTTGAGTCCAAAGGACAAGAGCAAAAAGTTTGTAAACTTGTTAAATCGATTTATGGACTGAAACAAGCGTCGAGTCTTGGAACAAGAGATTTGATGATGTAATCAAATCATATGATTTTAAGCAGAATATTGATGAGCTTTGCGTTTGCAAGAAAATAAATGACAATAAAGTAGCATTCATATTATCATATGTAGATGACATCTTACTCATTGGAAATGATGTAAGAGTATTGACTAATATCAAGCAGTGGATGGCTAACCAATTCTAGATGAAGGATTTGGGTGACGTTTCATATGTTCTTGGGATCTAGATAATAATGGATCGGTGCAAGAGAACGCTAGCCTTGTCTCAGGCATCGTATATTGACAAGGTGCTTGTCACGTATGCGATGAGGGATTCCAAGAAAGGTTATTTACCTTTTAGGCATGGAATCTCATTGTCTAAGGATAATATTCCTAAGACACCTTAAGAAGTTGAGGACATGAGATGGATACCCTACGCTTCGGTAGTAAGGAGCTTTATATACGCTATGTTGTGTACAAGACCTGACATTTGCTATGCGGTAAGCATTGTCAGCAGATATCAATCAAATCCAGGAATGGATCACTAGATTGCAGTTAAGAATATTCTCAAGTATCTTAGAAGAACAAGAAATTATATGCTTGTATACGGTCCTAAGGATTTGATCCTTACTGGGTACACAGACTCTAATTTTTAAACCGATAAGGACTCTAGGAAGTCCACATTAGGTTCAGTGTTCACCCTCAACAGTACAACAGTAGTTTAGAGAAGCATCAAGTAAGGAAGCATCGCAGACTCCACTATGGAAGCTGAGTACGTAGCTGCTTGGGAAGCAGCAAAAGAGGCAGTATGGTTAAAAAACTTCCTAGCAGATTTGGAAATGGTTCCGAGTATGGATAAGTCGATCACTTAATATTGTGATAACAGTGGGGTTGTGGCTAACTCCAGGGAATTTAGAAGCCATAAACAAGGGAAGCATATAGAAAGGAAATACCACCTCATTAGAGAGATAATGCATAGGGGCGAAGTTGTTGTCACCAAGATTAACACGATTGACAATGTTGCTGATCATTTTACAAAGGCTCTCCCGGCTAAAGTGTTCGAGGGTCACCTAAAGAGTTTGGGTCTATGAAAGGCATCTCCTACGGTCTAGAGCAACTGTGAGCTTGATGTTTGGCTTTACATGTAACAAGTCTTACTAGGACTTTAGTGCAAGTGGGAGATTGTTAGGGATTGTGCCCTAAAGGCCTAGTAGTTTGTAATTAAAGAACAAACACTTAATGTTATATTTAGTTATTGATAAAGGTTATTATTTTCATTAATTGCGCATTTAATATACAAACGTCATTCAGCTTTATCGCATTAATTGGATTAATAGCGATATTTCCATGGTTATTTGGATGTACACTTGGACAAGTATGTGAGACATACAAGTAGATCTAGTTTTAAGTTAATAACCTAAAATGTCTACAGTAAATGGGCTAAGGTTGGGCTCCTAAGTCTTGGTGACACTATTGGTACGGCCTGCTTTGCAAATGTTGCAAACAACCTGACCTTGGTTGTTCATGTGGAGACATGTGACTGAGGGTGCCTATGTAATAAGGACTTTTTGCATAAGACGGGACTAGAAGGTTTATGATCGATCTAGTAATTTCGTTATAGAATCGTATCAACTAATTCACTAAAGATGATCGTATGTCGATGTGATCTTAATCCTGAGTGGGTTGTGAACTCCTACTTTATGAAAACATCCTTTGATGTGCATGGGCGAGACCAGCCAAACAACGCTGGGTCAATAAGCCTCCCACGTTGGGAATTGTCGTAGTGAGTGGCTGGAAACGCAACATCACAACAAAAAATTCACGTCTTCCCAAAATTTGAGGAAGATGTAGAGTTGGTCCCTTGAGAACTGATTCTGGGGCTGGGACAAAGGGATCCCACCTCTCATTGGCCCGAGAGGAAATTGATTTATAGTTGGACTATAAATACTTGTTCATTAGAGGAATCAGTGGTGCTTAAGGAGAAAGATGTAATCACAG
>JBBMKA010034063.1:7106-23593 GCA_037833695.1 Sechiopsis laciniata
AGCACTTTATCCCCACGGGCTCAAAGAACTTCCCAGCCTGATGTCTGCCTTTAGAAAAAATAAAGGAAAAATATATTTTTAGTCCCTAGATTTTGGGTAAAGTTTCTATTTAGTCCTTTATGTTTCAAAATCAAATATTTTTACTCTTGATATTTTAATAATGCTCAATTTTAGTTTTGTAAGATAACAAAACCGTTAGTGATTACGAAATGTTGACCAAACAAAATGAGCATAACTCAATCGGCATCTTGTACTAACGAGTTCAAGGTTAGAGGTTCGATTCCTCACCCCACATATTGTAAAAAATATATATATAATGTAAGGCAGTGCACAAGTAAGACATAGCAGAATTTTAAAGAAACCAAGAAAATATAAACCTTTTACGTGTAAGGACC
Organism: Sechiopsis laciniata; assembly: GCA_037833695.1. NCBI lineage: Eukaryota > Viridiplantae > Streptophyta > Magnoliopsida > Cucurbitales > Cucurbitaceae > Sechiopsis > Sechiopsis laciniata. Next base: position 7,502 of record JBBMKA010034063.1, read on the forward strand.
TCATGCCTAGCATCAACGTAGAGAAATTTCGAGAGTTCATTTCCCTACCACATTAGAACTAGCTGGACAAAGTTGTTCAATGAAAAGCAAAACACAAGCAAACTCATATTTGTCAAATGTAAGCCAGTGAAACTACACCTTTATAAATAAGATGACTAAAAATGATGGGTTTTTCCAGCATTACCTCAAAAGAAAAAAAAAAACCACAAAATCAATGCTAATCAAACCACTCCAACAATTGGGTCATTCCCTTTTGTGTTAACCCGGACCCTACCCGGTAAGACCCACCACAAACTCCCACACTCTTCACAGCTGTCGATGTGTTAATACCAAAAGAAAACAACAATTACGTTAAAATCATACACTACCAGCCCAAACAGTTAAACTAACTAGGAAAAGGAAGGTCGATTCCCAAACTACAAGATCAAGCCCCGTCAATCCTAAATTCAGTACAAATCACTTAACATTGAACAAACCACAATGTCAAAGACAATTCATGTTCATGCCCAAGCGAGGCGACTACTTATAATATAAAGAGATATACCTTAGAGGTACCACGGAAGTGAGTCCAGGAGCCCCAGGCTCACGGGTATGGATCGCCAATGTAGTAGGCGCAAAATGCCAAATGAAAATGAGCCGTACTCAACAATCTTATACTATTGAAAATATGGAAAGACTTGTTTTCTTAATAACACATGGAGAAACCATCATAGATAGCCTAGTGGTTAAAAGGGCCTTAAGAAACCAAAAGGTTATAGGTTCTATCTATGGTGCCTACCTATATAAGAATTAATTTCCTATGAATTTCCTTAACATCCAAATGTTGTAAAGGTAAGGCAGTATCTCTGTGAGAATAGTCGAAGTGCACGTAAACTGGCCCAGACACTCACAGATACTAACAAAAAAAAACACAGAGAAAGCAGAGAAGTTTCATTCCAACCTGTAAAGTATCCTATACTCCTTGTAGTGGTAAGTTTGTGCTTGCTATGTGGTCTTCATGGTTATTAAGATGCACGTATCCTTTTCCAAGATGCATAAGTAATTACATAAGCCCACCATGCTGCGGTAGGTCAGAAGTCAAGTTACACAAAAGAAGTGCATAATAACTTGAAGCTCACTTTTTTCTCCTTACATGTTTGGGACGACTTTATAATGCTAATGCAGACTTGAATAGGGAGAAGTGGAAGTATATATTTCACTTTTCACCAGTAGTCATTACAGGAACATTGGCCATCCTTGAAGTGATGGAACCGAACCCGATCTCTAACAATTATTTCTCGGTTGAACGCCACTGAGACAGCTTTTATGAATGAATGACAATCTCTGCAAACTCTAAGATTTTTAACAATACGTAGCTGAATCCCATCTGATGTTCTTGCCAATCCAAATGCAATTGCGAGTTTCTCACTATGATATGTACATGAAGTATCCAAAGTCTCTGTGGTGGAAAACACATCCAGTGACAAAACAGACTCATCTCCTATGTATCCAAACAAGGAAGCTTGATGAATAACTTCCCTCAACTTCTCATAAACTTCAATGGAATAACGATGAGACTTGTCATCAACCACAAATTTATGAACTTGTTCCCCAATTTCAATCCAACTCCAACCTGGGGTAGTTTTTATCCCTTGGCTCTTGATCATTTTTCTCATTCTTGCAACACCAGCTGTATCCTTCACTCCAGCATAGATTGTAGCAAGCAATATACAATCCCCTGCATTTGTAGCTCCAAGCTCAGAGAGATTTTTCATGGCAATTTCTCCGATACCCACATTTTTATGAATTTTGCAAGAGCCAAGTAAGATTCGCCACAAAACCGAATCATTATGTGACAAATTCAATATAGTTTCAAGCGCCTTTTCAAGCTTCCCAGCTCGACCATATAAATCCACAAGGCATCCGTAGTGTTTAACCTCAGGTCTTATCCTGAACTTAGAGCTCATCAAATTGAAGTACTTAACACCTTCTTGGACCAAACCTTGATGACTACATCCACAAAGCAAACCCAAAAATGTGACAGAGTTTGGTTGCAATCTTGCTTCTAACATCTGTTGGAAGCAAAATATAGCTTCACTCCCTCGACCATGCACTCCGTATCCAACAATCATCGAATTCCAAGTGAAAATGTCCTTCCTCAGCATTTTATCAAAGATATGAACAGCTTGATCCAAACTACCACATTTAGCATACATATCAATCAACGCATTTCCAACATAAAGACTCTCCACAAGACCCTTTCCACGAGCAACTCTATGCATCTGAACCCCAATATTCAACGCTCCAAGATGCGCACACGAAGAAATCAACCCAACAAGAGTAAACCCATCAACATCCACATTTTCACTTCTCATCCGATTATACACCAGCAACGCCTCCTGGTGCAACCCCTGTTGAGAAAAGCAAGAAATCATAGCATTCCAAGCCACCAAGTCTCTCACAGGCATTTCATCAAACACCTGATGGGCAATACAAACAGACCCCACTGCCGCATAGCAATTAACAAGATTTGTACAAACAATAACATCCCCATCATAACCAAACCGAATCACAGATCCATGAACTTCTCTACACTTACGCTCAGCTTTGAGTCTTTCACAGGCTTTAATCACAAATGAGAAAGTAAATGTGTCAGGGGAAGAGAAAGAGGCACATACCATTTGATTGTAGTGAAGAACGGCGTCCATGGGAGATGAGCTCTGAGCGAAGCCTCTGATGAGGGAGTTCCAGGCTTCGGTTTGTGGGTGCTCCATTTGATGGAAGAGAAGGTGGGCATAGGGAAGGGAACCGGAAATGGAGATGGCACAGAAGTTCAAAAGCTTGTTGCCAATGGCGGCGCTGTGGCGGAGGCCGGTCACTATAACATGGGCGTGGATTTTTCGAAGCTTGTTCAGGCTGTTGCAGCCTTGCAAGAGAGTGATAATGGCTTTCTCTCTTGACATTTCTAAGTTTCTTGCTAAGGAGTGTCAGCAAATTAAAAAAAAATTCAGGCATTCAATCGCCGTCGTCGTCGGAGACCGAGATGCTGGCTGGAGGAGAGCTGCGAAAGAGGACCGGTTGTTTCACTGTTGGGATATAGTGAAAGGGACAAAGCCTGCTGGGCTCGAGGACACGTTTGGATCGAAGCTGAGGAAATTAATGGGGCCAATTTCCTAACCGGTTCTTTCAAACCGGTTGAGTTCGAGGCGGTTTACTTCAATTCACCCTAATCGTTAAGACTTTGGGTGCGATTAGGCTTTTCGGTGTTCATGCTAGCTTTTCTATTGGTTCTATATTGGAGAGACCATCTTCTAAGTTGTGGTTTGGGACCTATATTATTATTGGGGAGATATCTAGGTTGTAAAATTTATGCTAGTTAATCGAAGTTTCTTATTTAAAAAAAAAAACTCGTAACAATTTTTCTTTAAAAAAAAAAAAACTTGTATGAACGTTTCTTTTAAAAAATTTTATTGGGGAGATATCATAATTTTTTTATAATACTGATATTAATGAGTATTTATTATATAATATATTGATATTAATGAAAATATGCTTCTTAATTTAAAATTAAGGCCAATTTTGTTATCAATTTTGTTTTGTTTCAAATTTTAGGAGTTGTTTGTTTGGTAGTATTACGGGGCAAGTGGCTTTGAGTTGTTTGGTAGTATTCTAAGTTATAATTTTTTTTTTTCAAAATTTGAGTTTTGTAATTTTTTCCTTAAATCTTTTGTCGATGATTTTATTATATATTTGAATATATCCAATATTTTTTATTCACTAGTATCATATTTTAAAGAATATATTTCATAATCTAAAAACATGTTTCAAAATTTTAAATTAATGTTTATTTCACATCTTAAAAATATGTTTTTTAATTTAAACTTAATAGTAGTTTCATAATGATCTAAAAAAAACATTAATTTCATAATCAATTTCGTGATTTTAAAAATATGTTTTATAAATTAAATTTAATGGCTTCGTATTTTAAAACTATGCTGATTTCTGTAAAAAGAAAAAAAAAACTATGCTCTATAATTTAAATATAGTGGTAGTTCGATAATTAAATTCGTACTTTAAAATATGTTTAGTAATGTAAACTTAATAATTGTTTCAAACCAATTTGGTTTTAAGTAAGATTAAACTAATACTTTTTTTATTAAAATAAATATTTTTATATTGAATTATGTAAATGAATTTAAAAATTTTATTTATTTATATGGTCAATATTTTGTTATGCTAAATATTTTTATTGATTTATATATTTAAAAAAATATATATATTTATCTTTTTCATATAACTAATTTGCAACTATGAAATTAAAAATTTGTAGATACAAAACAAGGTTGCATAAATTAGATACATTTTGTTTATCTTCAATTGCGTAAATAAATTTGAAAATTTTATTGATTTATTTTGTCAATATATATATATATATATATAATGACATATAAATGATATATTCTCATCCAAAAAAATCCTCACCATTAATGATAAATTGAGACTTAGAATAGTAAATAAAATAAAAGAATATTATTTTATATTAAAAAATTTTATAATGTCACATCATTAAAAAAAATAATAAATCTCTACTACACCCCTCCACAAAAAAGTATATTCAAACAAGTTATTACAATCTCTTCATAAATCACTCTACAAATAATCACATTCAAACGAGTTATTATAACGATCGCTTGATCTAATCACTCCACAATATACATTCAAACATCTTCTTAATGTTATTAATGGTTGTTTACATTATTAAGGTTTCTTGATAAAAGGCAACCTTATAAATACTTTTGTTTATCCTTCAACTCATTATCATCAATATTGAAATTTTCTTCTACCTCAATATTTGCGCTTTTTCTCTATTGTCTTTTCACTAAATTTTGAGATTTGTTTTATTTCGGTCTTTAGACTTTAAAAAAATAACTTAAAATTGGTCTGTAAAAAAACAAAAATTATCATCTTCCTATATACATTTTAATTATATATGCACATTTTATCTTTAATGATATCAAAATTATTTATATTATTGAAGCAATTCCAACTAATGTTAACTTCAAATTTATTTTAAGGAGTAATTAATTTTATTTTTTTAAGTGTAAGAGTTAAAACTAGACTTTTATTTTTAGGATTAAAATAAAATAAAATTAAAATTGAACTTTTAAAAGTTGAGAGGGTAAAATAGAACAAAATTGAAAATACTCGTAAGTTATGAAATTCCACCTATAACGACCCGACTTTCTAAAATACTCTAATGGGGTGTTACGAGCACATGCATTTTAAAATCCACAAAATCGAATTAATAATCACATGCAATTTCCAACAAAAACTCGTAAAATCAAGAAACACCACTGATAGTTCGAAAAACATATAAAACATGGTTCGAAATCCCGATAGTTCAAAATGAAATATAGTTCAACGGAGTTTTTAAACATAAGTTCAACACAAAGAAAAACAATGCGGAAAAGAAAATAATGACACCGTGTCCATGATCGATACAGCTCATAGCCTAGCCAACTCGGAATGGGTTAGTACCTGAAAATGTAAGGGGTGAGTATATCAAAGTATACCTAGTAAGGAGCCCCACCATGGGGTTAAGCATGCAAACAGAAACAAGTTAGAAGATACGACAACTGAAGTTAAGTGTCTCGTGGGCCAGTCACGAGTAAACAATGTCAAACGACGACGTGCAAGCTGTGAGCAAAGGTATAATTAAAAGCTGAGAAATCATCTGACCACTGTTAGGAGAGGACCACGAGCGAGGGCAACACACAAGTTCCCTAAGCTTCTAGTTGGGACACGTCTCATACCGTGTCTGCAGAGACATACACAAATGTCTCGAAGTAGCCTGACCTATGTCAGGGACCCACAATGCCGGTGCTGCAGAGACATACACAACTATCTCGAGGTAGCCATACCTACGTCAGAGACCCGCCACGCTTCCACTGTGCAACTCTGATAGCGTATCCACAAAGACATACACAAATGCCTTGGGGTAGCCTGCAACGGCCTAGGTTTTTATCCCGGTTCTCCAGGTATGTTTCTTGTTTGTTTCGGTTGTTTCGTTGGGCTGTTAGGGCAGTTCTAGCCTTCAGGGGTATTTTGGTCATTTTACCCCTAGGGTTAGTTTGGTAATTTATTGGCTTTCAGGGTCGTTCTTGCAGTTGGCTGAGACTAGGGTTGTTTCGTGTTTTGTAGGACATCGGGGTTAGTTTTGCAGTTTGGAAGGTTTTGGGGTCGTTTGGTTAAAAAAAAAAAAGAGTTTTTGTTTAATTTAAAGGACTAAAAGAAAGCTAAAAGGAAAAGGATTTTAGGTTGCATTTGATCGATTAGAAAGGGAATTAGAAGCCTTCCTCCCTCATTGGAATTCTTCCTCCTTCCTTCTTCTCTCATCGCCGAACACAGCCATCACCATTGTCGATCACCATTGCACAGCCACCTCTTTGCCGTCAAGCATCACCTTCGCCGATCGGGCCACGCACGCACACCCGTATCATCATTGATCCATGCTCCCTTCACTAGCCCATGCTACACGCCTTGCCGCGATCGCAGGCCATCCTTGCCGATTGCTATCGTCGCCTCACCCCGTCCGCACGCACGCATCACTTCGCCAAGCAGCTCCAGTCACCCTCGCACAAGCAATCGTAGCCCCGCGATCGCCCAGCCCAGCACCTTGCCGCTCGCACACGCCCGCGCGTCGCTTCGCCTTCGCCTCCGCAGCAGCTCGGCCAAACGCGCAGTCCTCGCTCGTGACCGCCGAGCCTTGCCACACAGCTCCTTGCTCGCGTTGTCGAGGTCTGTCCTTATCGAGGCCTGTTCTTGCTGAGGCCTTGTTGCTAAGCTTGCTTCAATTTTGGGTATTCCCTATTCTCGAGCCCTGTTGATCTTGTTAGCCTGGTTATTTAATCAGCTGTTTGGTTGTTAATTATTACTTCTGTTATTTGCCTAGGTTGAGTTTCATGTTGGTTCTACAGCTTAGGGAGCAAAGTTATCTATTTGTCTGTTTCTAGTTTTCCGGTAAGGATTTACTGGTCGGGGTTGTGTGGACTTTGCGCTTGCCACTAATGGCCTCCTAGTTGTTTGTTACTATTTTACTGAGCATGTTGGTGGATAGGTTCTGTTTGGTTGCTTTCCCTGTTTAATGAATATGCTAGTGGATAGGCTTGTCTGTTTACTGCTTGCCTGTTTAATGAACATGTTAGTGGATAGGCTCTTGCAGGATATCTATTGTATGAACATGTTAGTGGATAAGCTTTTACAAGTTTATTGATGTATGGCCATGTGCTAGTGGATAGGAATGTATGACTTGTTTGATAAGACCTGGCATGTAGATTGATGCATCTTGGATTGCACTACTCTGTTTGCAGTGACTGCTTTGTATCTGTGATTATGATATTTTGTATGTTTTATTGTGCGATACTGTTGTTGAACTCTGTTAGCTCTAGGGTGTTTCCTCTTAGCTAGATCCTATTAGGTTGTCATCATCCAGAGGTTGAGAGTTGACCAACGTACGTGTCCCCACCGGTCGGGCTGTGAGGACAGATTCCTTACCCCCGGTAGCTGGGTGTGGATTAGCTACCACCCCAACATAAGCCTAGTTTGTGGCCTGCTAAGCGAGGTCCTTTCTTTGGTGCAAGCCTACCTTGGGACGACCTTTTGCTTCAAGCGTTGGTGTGATTCAGGCTGCCACCGTATGGTACCGAGGGCCTCCCGCCTGCTGGGATCAGTGGACACCTTTCCGAGTCATAGGCATGCGCACCTAGACTAGCATAGTTTGTGTAGGCCTACATTTATCTGGTTTGCAGGAGCATGCAGTGTGCGCGTATGTGCATTAGAGCCCGACACTTGGGTACTCTTCCAAGTATCGGTCATCAGCACAGTAAGCTGATCGCCTTAGCCGAGAGTTAGAAACTCTCGAGATTCTAGAGGTTATGTTGATAACCCATTTAGAGATCCGTGGTGTATCCTTAGCCGAGAGTTAGAGACTCTCGAGGTTTGAGCATGTTGTGATTGTACTTGTGTTGAGACTGCCTATGTGATGTTTAGATTGCTTGTATGCTAGAATGCTAAATGATGTGACTTGCGACTGTACCCCGGCTGGGGATTCTTACTGAATTCCTTTGTACTCACCCTTATTTCTGTGATTTTTCCACCAGGTAGCTTGGGATAGCTCTAGGGCGGCTAGAGGAGGAGCCGATGGATCATGGGAGTCCGTTGCATCGTCTCTTTCATTTATTTATAGATTCAGCATGCTAGGTTGTTTTTAAGAAACCTGTTTTTAGAACTGTTTTAATATACTCTGGCCAGAGGATTTCAATTGTATTGGTTTCGAATAAAGGTTTATTTGGTTTGTTACTTTGCTAAATAAATGTTAATTTCCAGTTGATTTATTTAATTGTCGAATTTACTTGTTTTAAATCCATGCATGTTGAGTAAGAACTACCTTTAGGACTGTTTTAGAGTCGGGTTCTTACAGTTGGTATCAAAGTTTAGAGTTATAGATTCTGTAGACTGACCTACTAAGTTAGGTCGTTGTCCTCATGATCATCAGCACTCCAACAGCGTCATGTATGTCATAAGTTAATTGTTTAAAGAGTTTTGTTTAAGTACTTGCATCTAGCATACTTGTCTTAGTTTATTGTTGGCAGTGTTAGTCCGAGCATGAACTGACTTAGTGTTGTTTGGGTGTAGATCGTGAGAGATGCCGATTACACGTAGTGGAGCTGGGACGTCAGCTGCTGCCAACCGAGGAGGTGGCACCGCACCGGATGTTGAGGAGACGTCATTTCGAGCTGTTCCGACCGTCAGGACACCTTTGGCCCCGATTAGTGTCTTTCCGAGGGGAAGAATAGAGTATGTTCTACCTCAGAGTACCGCTTTCGGAGCGAAGTTTGCTGTTACCATGAGAGATTGGCTTCAAGCATGTTTGTTGAACAGAGAGCTGAGACTCAGGCCTTCTTGGCAGCGCAGCAGGCAGAGACCCAGACGCAGATGGCCCAGTTTGCCCAGTTGTTTCAGCAGACACCGCCAGCGGTTCATGTAGCGTCGCCTAGTGGCGCAGCAGTTCCTCCAGTAGGGCAAAGAGTGTCCCCAGCCCAGCCAGCTCAGCAGGAGCATGATGTTGAGCCAGAGATTCTCGAGGGTGCAGCAGAAGGTGGCAAGTGGCTGAAGGATTTTGTTAAGTGGAAACCCAGGAAGTTTGATGCGTCTGAAAACCCATTGGTAGCAGCTAAATGGTTGGCACATCTAAAGTACATTTTCTGAGTTATGAGTTGTTCAGATGTGTAAAGGCTGAGATGTGCAGCACACGTGTTGACAGAGACAGCCACTTGGTGCTGGTAGTCCACTGAAGGGGCCAGACCTAAAGGGTCCCCACCAGCCATCGGGAGTTCTTTAGAATCGAGTTTCTGGCTCAATACATTAATAAGGAGACCCAACAAGAAATGGTTGAGGCTTTTGCTAATTTAAAGCCGAGAGATGACAGTATTGCTGGGTACGATAAGAGATTCTCATAGCACAGTTATTTTGCTCAAGAACTTATTGCTACTGAAGAGTTGAAAATTAAGAAGTTCATTTGAGGACTCAAGTTGGAGGTTACCCAAGATGTTCGGGCACTCGCTGTAGAGACTTACACCAGGACTGTGGCTTTAGCTAAGATCTATAACAGAAAGTATCCTTTAGTGAAAACCCCGGCTACAGCAGTTCAGAATGTGGCACCCAGTTTAGGGCAAGAAAGAAAGTTTGAGCCCCCTAGGACTTCCGGGTAAGGAGGTCAGCGGCAGCACTGTTAGGGCCGTTCTAGGGCAGAGATCAGGGACGACAACAAAGTCGTCAGTAGGGTGCAATCAAACAGCCACCCTAGTGCCGGACCTGTGGTAGATCTCACTATGGCTTGTGTAAAGCTTCTCCTAGAGCTTGTTATAAGTGTGGTAAGGAGGGGCACATAGCCATAGTGTGCTCGCAGGTTAGAACTGATGTCAGATCGGCTCAGTAGCAAAGCCATGTGTTTGCTACGACTCGTTAGGAGGCCGAGAAGACTGACGCAGCTGTCGCAGGTACATTACTTGTCTTGGACCATTATTCTTATGTACTATTTGATTCGAGCTCGACCCACTCGTTTATCTCTGCATTGTTTGTTAGTCAAGCTTGTTTGGAACTAGAACCTTTAGGGTTCGAGTTGTGTGTTGTAACTCCTTCGAGAGTTAGTATGCTTGCTAGTGAGAAGGTTAGAGACGATCGAATCCTGGTATCCGAAGAGTTGTTAGCAGCTACCCTCATAGTACTGCCTATGAGCGAGTTTGATGTGATACTTGGTATGAAGTGGTTAGCAGAGAACCATGCGTTGATTGACTACCGCCAGAAAGAAGTTGTGTTCAGGCCGCCTAAGAAGCAAAGTTTTAAGTTTTGCGGTGTTCAGAGCGGAGTTTACCCACCTTTGATTTCTGCAGCGAAAGTCCATCGTTTGCTAGCTCGAGGATCTTGGGGCTACTTGGCAAAGATGTCTAGAGAAGGTCACCCTTCGTTGTCCATTGATCAGATGCCGGTAGTGCAAGAGTTTACAGATGTTTTCCCAGAGGAGCTACCCAGTTTACCGCCACAGAGAGAGGTTGACTTCGCCATTAAGCTCGAGCTAGGGATTCTCCCTATCTCGAAGGCTCCGTACCGTATGACGTCAGAAGAACTGAAAGAGTTGAAAGTACAGTTGCAAGAGATGTTGGACAGAGGTTTCATCCGTCCTAGTGTGTCCCCGTGGGAAGCACCAGTTTTATTTGTGAAAAAGAAAGATGGTTTGATGCGCCTTTGCATAGATTACAGAGAGTTGTATAAAGTCATGGTGAAGAACAAGTATCTATTGCCTCGAATTGATGATTTGTTCGACCAGCTTCAGGGAGCTTCTGTGTTCTCTAAGGTAAACTTGAAGTCTAGTTACCACCAGTTGAGGATCAAAGATGCAGACATTCCTAAGACAGCGTTCAGGTCGAGGTATGGTCAACACGAGTTTGTGGTTATGTCCTTCGGGCTGACCAATGCCTCAGCAGCGTTTATGGACATGATGGATAGGGCGTTCAAGGCATTCTTGGACAACTTCGTCATTGTGCTCATAGACAACATCTTGATATACTTTAAGACCAGAGAGCATCATGCCTCGAATCTGAGACAAGTGTTGACAACATTAAGAGAAATCAGTTGTATGCTAAGTTCTCCAAGTGTGATTTCTGGTTAAAGCAAGTGGCCTTCCTGGGTCACGTTGATTCTAGTAAAGGTATTGCAGTGGACCCCGCTAAGATTGATGTAGTGAGTTCATGGGCCAAGCCGACCACGGTCGCAGAGATTCGCAGCTTTCTGGGTTTGGCAGGCTATTATCGAAGATTCGTCAATGACTTTTCCGCTAAAGCAGCGCCCCTTACTTGGTTGACGAGGAAGGGTGTTGAGTTTGATTGGGATGCCAGTTGTGAAGAAAATTTTACCTTGCTGAAGCACAGTTTGAAGTCTACCTTAGTGTTGTCAGTTTCGGAGGGAACAGATGGTTTTGTTGTTTACAGTGATGCTTCTAAGTTTGGGTTGGGTTGTGTTCTGATGCAACATGGTAAGGTGATTGCCTATGCTTTTCGACAGTTGAAGCCTTATGAGAAAAACTATCCTACTCACAACATAGAGTTAGCAGCAGTGGCCTTTGCTTTGAAAACTTTGAGGCATTACCTGTAAGGTGAAAAGATTCAGATGTTTATGGACCACCAGAGCCTGAAGTACTTCTTCTCTCAGAAAGAGTTAAACATGAGGCAGATGAGATGACTTAAGTTAGTTAAAGACTATGACTGCGAGATTTTGTACCATTCGGGTAAAGCCAATGTTGTGGCTGATGCCCTGAGTAGAAAGACGTCGCATTCTGTAGCTTTGTTAAGTTCTCAACTTCCATTGCATAAAGAGTTCAAGTGAGCCAGAAAAGCAGTGTTGTTGGGAGAGGTTACAGCCAGGGTAGCCCAGTTGACAGTCTAGCCTTCGATCAGACAGAGGATCATTGATGGCTAGCTGAGTGATCCCGAGTTGAGTAGATTGATTGCCAGGTTTCAGATTTTGATTTTATGGTGGCACCAGATGGGGTTTGAGATTCAGAGGACGCCGTTGCGTGCCAGCTGACGCAGGACTACGAGCCGAGTTACTCACTGAGGCTCACAGTTCCCCGTTTACTTATCACCTAGGGGGTACCAAGATGTATCAGGATCTTAAACAGACCTTCTGGTGGAGCACATGAAAATAGATATTATAGAGTTTGTTAACTGGTGTCTCACTTGTGAACAAGTGAAGGCTCGTAGACAGAAACCCTCAGGTTTGTTGCAGCCACTGAGTGTGCCTCAGTGGAAGTGGGAGAAGATCTCCATGGATTACATCTCTGGATTACCGAGGATACCGAGAGGGTTTACTCAGATCTTAGTTGTTGTTGACCGTTTGACCAAGAGTGGGCACTTCATTCCCAGTAGGATCACTTATACTGTGGAGCAGTGGGCATGGTTATTTTTGGAGCAGATCATTCGGTACCATGGAGTACCAGTAAAAATTGTGTTTGATCGAGATTCTCGCTTTACTTCTTATTTTTTTAGGGCACTCCAGAAAGGTTTGGGCACTGAGTGTAGTTTCAGTACTGCGTTTCATCCTCAGACAGATGGGCAGACAGAGAGGATGAATCAGATTCTTGAGGACATGTTGTGAGCCTAGGTGTTAGATTTTCGGGCAGTTGGGATGAGTATCTATATTTGATGGAGTTTGCTTTCAATAACAATTATCAGGCGACTATTCAGATGGCTCCGTTTGAGACCTTGAATGACAAGCGTTACAGATATCTAGTGTTTTGGGAGGAGGTTGGTGACAGACAGGTTTTAGGTCCCAAGTTGTTACAGATGACTAATGACGTAATTTAGAAAATTAGGGCTCGTATGTTGACATCGCAGAGTAGTCAGAAAAGCTACACTGATGTTCGGCGTCGCATCTTAGAATTTGAGGTTGGTCAGCATGTGTTTCTGAAAGTGGCACCGATGCGTAGAGTTTTGAGGTTTGGTAAGCGTGGTAAGTTGAGTCCTAGGTTTGTGGGCCCCTTTGAGATTCTTGAACGGATTAGTTCAATTGCTTCTCGCTTGTCTTTGCCCCTGTCTTTAGCAGCAGTGCATAACATTTTTCATGTGACGATGTTACGTCAGTATGTAGTAGATCCGTCTGACATAATTGATTATAAGCCGTTAGAGCTGAATAAGGATTTGAGCTTCGAGGAGAAGCCTGTACGGATTCTAGCTCGAGAGCACAAGACCTTGCATAATAGAGAGATCAGTTTGGTTAAGGTACAGTGGAGATGTCAGAAAGCCGATGAAGCTACTTGGGAGTTGGAAGACGAGATGAGGATGCATTATCCAAAGTTATTTCAGTCTTAGGGACTTTCAGGGACAAAAGTCATAAAATGAGAGAGTATTGTAATGGCCCAGGTTTTCATCCCAGTTCTCTAGGTATGTTTCTTGTTTGTATCGGCTGTTTCGTTGGGCCGTTAGGGCAGTTCTAGCCTTCAGGGGTATTTTGGTCATTTTACTCCTAGGGTTAGTTTCGTAATTTATTGGCTTCCAGGGTCGTTCTTGTAGTTGGCTGAGACTAGGGGTGTTTTCATGTTTTGCAGGACATCGGGGTTAGTTTTGCAGTTTGGGAGGTTTTTGGGTTGTTTGGTTAAAAAAAAAAAGAGTTTTTGTTTAATTTAAAGGACTAAAAGAAAGCTAAAATGAAAAGGATTTTAGGTTGCATTTGATCGATCAGAAAGGGAATCAAAAGCCTTCTTCCCTCATTCAAATTCTTCTTCTCCTTCCTTTTTCTCCCATCGCCAAACGCAGCCATCACCATTGCCGATCATCATTGTACAGCTGCCCCTTTGTCGCCAAGCATCACCTTCACCGATCTGGCCACGCACGCATGCCCGTACCATCGCTGATCCACGCTCACTTCGCCAGCCCGTGCCACACGCCTTGCTAGGATCGTAGCCCATCCTTGTCGATCACCATCGTTGCCTCGCCCGATTTGCATGTACGCATCGCTTCATCGAGCAACTCTAGATGCCCTCGTACAAGCGATCGCAACCCCACGATCGCCCAGCCCCGCACCGTGCCGCTTGCCCTTGTGCAGCCCCCTCGTACACCCCTGCACGTCACTTCACCCTCGCCACTGCAGTAGCTCGACAAGATGTGCAGTCCTCAGTCGTGACCGCCGAGCCTTGCGGCACAGCTCCTCGCCCGTATTGTTGAGGTCTGTCCTTGCTGAGGCCTTATTGCTGAGCCTGCTTTGATTTTTGATATTCCCTATTCCCGAGCTCTATTGATCTTGTTAGCCTGATTATTAGTCAGCAGTTTGGTTGTTGATTATTACTTCTGTTATTTGCCTAGGTCGAGTTTCGTGTTGGTTCTGCAGCTCAAGGAGCAAAGTTATTTATTTATTTATTTCTAGTTTTCAGGTACGAATTTCCTGGTCGGGGTTGTGTGGACCCTACGCTTGCCACTGATGGCCTCCTAATTGTTTCTTACTGTTTTGCTGAGCATGTTAGTGGATAGGTTCTATTTGGTTGCTTGTCTTATTTACTGAATATGCTAGTGGATAGGCTTGTCTGTTTACTGCTTGCCTGTTTAATGAACATGTTAGTGGATAGGCTCTTGCAGGATATCTATTGTATGAACATGTTAGTGGATAGGCTTTTGCAGGTTTATTGATGTATGGTCAAGTGCTAGTGGATAGGAATGTATGACTTGTCTGATAGGACCTGACATGTAGGTTGATGTATCTTGGATTGCACTACTCTGTTTGCAGTGACTGCTTTGTATATATGATTGTGATATTGTGTATGTTTTATTATGCGATACTAATGTTAAACTCTGTTAGTGTAAGAACTCGACTCTAAAAATAGCCCTAAACCTGGTTCTTACTCAGCATGCATGCATATAAAAAAATTTAAAACAATAATGACATCTCTGTAAATAAATCTTTTGAATTATAAGATCCAAAGCATAATTCCAGTTAAAAACAAAACAAGATCCTGGCTAGTAATTTATTCAAAATCCTCAAAACGAACTTAAAGAATAGTACAAAACCCTATGGACTCCGTGTCCAACTACATGCTGAAACAAATAAATAAATGACAGAGTGGCGCCGGCAACTCCTATGATCATTCAGCTCCTCCGCTAGTCGTCCTGATGTTGTCCCAAGTTACCTGGTGGAAAACTACAAAAAATAAGGGTGAGTACAATGACACTCAGTAAGAATCCTCAACCGGGGTACAGTACGAAACATCAAATCATCTAGCATCCTAGTATACATGCAAATAGTTACCAATACAGAAACTTTGCCTTGTGATCTCAACATAACTCCGTAGTCCTCAAGAGTCTCCTATTCCTGGCCTAATGATAAGTTCTTTAAACTGACCCCGATCTGTTATCCTCGAAGGTCTCTTACCCTTGACCAAATGACCAGCTCTCAAAACTGATCCCAAATAGATAATCCTCGAGGATCTCATACCTTCGGCCAAGTGACCAGCTCTTAAAACTGATCTTGATCAGCTCTCTTAATTGATCCTAGGACACCCGGGAGAGTACCCGATGTCAGGCTCTAAACTAGAATGGAAGTGGTGTACTAACGACATTAGCCCGAGAGAGCTCTCCTCTCAGTGCCTAATGCTTGTGCGCGCACACCGCATGTTGCTGCAAACCACGTAACTGTGGGGTCTAAATAAATTACACCAGTCTAGGTACGCATGCCTAAAGATTCGAAACTGGTGTCACTAATCTATATTAAAGCGAGATTCGCGGCACTCAGCTGTAGCAGCCTGAACCACCGACCATCTGAAGCTAAGAACCGTCTAAGGCAGGCTTACACCATTGGAGGGGTTCCGCTTTAGCAAGCTACAGCCTAGGCTTATGCCGTTGTGGTGAGCTAGACTACACCCGGCTGCAGGGGTGGGAACCTGTCCTCGCTAGTCTCGACCTATGGGGACAAAGTACGTTATGTCTACTCTCAACCTCTGGATGAAGACAACCTAACCGAAGCTAGCTAAGAATACACAAACTCGTTTCCTGACAGATCAATACATGCTCA
>JBBMKA010034073.1:0-22500 GCA_037833695.1 Sechiopsis laciniata
AATTACTTCATTATAGCAAATTCTAAATAAAAATATGTTCTTTTAAGCTACTTTAACTCTCAATTCTTGAGAGTTATAAACAGGCCATAACAAACAAGGCATCTGCTTTTGAAGTACATATCCACATAACGATATTAACTCTGTTAGGACTCCTAGATCTCTATATAACATTGAGAAGAGTTCTTTAGACAAAGATGGAGAAATAATAAGTTTTCTAGTAAGGGACTTGACAGAGAAAATGCCCGAAGTATCAATGGACTGTCTTCTTGAATTAACATTTTTTTTGTCTTCTTAAATTATCATGCTCTACCAATTTGATATTTGCCAAGTGTTATCTATATGTAATTTTCATCATCCTCAAAGTGTTTTCTATATGTAGTTTTACTCATCCTTCAAGTGTTTTCTATATGTTATTTTCCAAGACTGACAAGAAACATTCCAAATGTCTGAAATAGCACCATTAGGGAGAATAGACACCTTGAAAAGACCAGGGATGACGTTCTTTAAAAGGAGAAACCCCTAACCATTCATAATGGCAAGAGAATGTTCTCTTACAAAAATCCGAAATCGCTCCTATAATGGCTCCTGTGTTTAAAGATAAAGGTTTGGAATCTTTATATTACAACCCAAGAGAACCTTTTGGTCAAAAGAGCAACTTTATGTTCAGCCAAATTAGTGTATTCGAGCTAATACTACGCACAACTCTGGATTTTTATAGCTGCTTACAAAAATATCTCTATATAAGATCATGCAGGCTTTTGTGCTCGGTTGTGAAGGGCATGATTCCATTATTCATTAATGATGTGATGAATGATTGGGTACCTAAATAATGGCAGGCCTGTATGTTCTTTTTCTAGATTCATGTACATCTGTGATACAATGTGAAATGTTTCTTATTCTTTCTTCTTACGTGTTCCTACTGAGACTCAAGGCAAAAGGACATGGCAGGTTTTCAAATCCTTCTTATAGTGGAGCTTGATTTTATGGTTTTACCACGAGTTTGTAAATTTGGCATGTATGAAAAATGCAGATTTCTTGGATGGAGAAATTTGTGCAGAAGGGAACTGAAATAACTGCGCCTGTCCCCATGTCTCCCCCTGGAACAACTGGACTTGGAGGCTTTGAAGTCCCTTTATCCAAAGGAGGGAGCCTGCGATCTGATGCCAGTGCTTTAAATGTTGGCGTTCTCCATCTAGTACCCACTTTGGAGGTGTTCCCTCTGTTGGCTGATCCAAAAACGTATGTTATACATATTCTACTGCCTTTATTATTGCATTGGATAATTTTCTATCAGATTCTTTCTCAAGCTATTTGCATGTTTTCTATTCTCTCTCTCTCTTTCTTTTTTTTGTCTTCTTTATTATTTTTCAGTACTTTTAATAGGTTGTGTCTACTACAAATTTTATCACTTCCTTTCTACCGATTAAGATTATGCCATGCAATAGGTGTGTAGAATATTTTTATTTTAATTGTTTTGCTGAATTAGCTACGTGAAGAAACCACATCAGTGAAGGCTGTAACCCAGGTTTTCCAAACTTATTTACTAATTCTGCTTGAATGAAGAAATTGTATGAAGTGATTTGTTAAAAAAATTTGCTCTTGTTAGATTATATATTCCTGTAGTTTTCTTATACTTGTGTATTTTACAGATATGAACCTAACACTATTGATCTCTCTGATCACTGTGAGTTGGAGTAAGTATATCAATAAAGCTCATTTCAATATTTCTGAGAATGCATATGAACCAATGATATTCGATTTGAACATTTGATAAGAGTGCCAACTAGAAAGTATCTCATATTTATCCATCTTCAGGTACTGGCTCACCGTGCTTTCAGAGCATATACCAGATCTTGTTGATAAGGCAAGGGCAAACACTGAGTCTTCAGTGCTCTCTCTCTCTCTCTCACTCACACACAACACAGACATAATTCCTCATAATGCCTCATCTCGGACTCGTACAAAATAAAAAGGAATTGCTTAGTTCTTTCATAATAATTTTTCATTTTTGACAAAATCATAAAATATTTTTCAGGGTTATTTATTAACCGGTCTTGTTGTTTTTCTGTTATCATAAGAAACAGTCCATCTTATTTCCCTCTCTCAGAGTTTTTTATGAGCAAGATATTGGTTGTTAATTAACAGGTTTGTTTACATGTCTCTTAATTTTTTCTTACTGATCGAGAAAATTCTTATTGATGGATATGTAAGGCTGTTGCAAGCGAAGGTGGCACTGATGATGCCAAGAGAAGGGGTGGTGCATTTGCTCGGGCATTTTCTGCCCACTTGAGGAGGTAAATCCATTAACTTTAGATTGATGTACATGCTGCATAGTTATCTTTTCCTGAGAATGATTGCTTGGAAGCATATAAATTCAAATTTAATTCCCCATTCTATTTTGGAAAATTTATAATTTCTGGCTGAATTTGATTAAAGTTTCATTTTGGCCTGTAAATTTTAGAATGAGCCATTGTTTTGAAAAAAATGGTTCAAATTCATCTCTAGAATCATTGTAATGTTAGGTATGTTAAAAAAAAGTGACTGCACAAGTTAGATAATGCCACGGTGATGGTTCCACCGTCAGTTTTAAATGATGCAAGTTTTATTATTTTCTCCTGTCGGCTCGTTCTTTCCATTCCTAAGCCCTAAATATTATTCTCTTTCTATAAATCGTGTACTGGCTTCATTAAGTTGCTCAATCTCATGGTTCAATTCTTATGGTATCAATCAAGTATCCTAATTATTTTATTTTATTTTTTAAAAAAAGTATCCTAATGTTTCTAAGTCGACGTTTTCTCGTATGTTGATTTTGAACCATTTTTAACGGGCTTTTTGTTGGTGATTTTGTATCTGCCAAATTTTTTCTTCATATCAAGCCTTTAAAATTTCTTCCTGTATTGTTTTTCCTTTCCTACAAATCTAATATTCCTCATTTAAGAGCCTTTTGTAGTTTATTGGAAAGAATCATCTCTAATCAGTTTTTTCATACGTGACGTGACTATCTACACATTGTTGTTAGTTAATTCATCTTTTTGTTCTATTAAAGTTGATTCCATCTTGCTGAGTGTCACGGAATCAATAGTCCTTATGGGACGTAAAACTAAGTTTCAATACCTCTATTACAATAACAAGGAACAAGTAAAAGATGGAGACGAGCACAAGTACAATTGTTGATAAATCCTTTTGTAACTTTAGTTAACTTCAGAGCACAAAGGTCTTACACAACTCAAGGCCTCTCAATACATAGAGTTGCCTATTTAGACATTGGGAGGGTGGATAGATAAAAAAGGGTGGTTAAACAACTACTCATAACTATTCTTGTCCATAAGTTAATTAAATAACTACCTTTTGGCTGTATGAGTCATCCAGGCGCTACATATCCTTGCATTGCGAAATTCACCGTTTTTTTCACAGGGATCGGGGCGAAGATTCCCTACTGGGGAATTTAGGGAATCTTCGGGGATCGTGTTCCCCGCGGGTAATTTTTCCCGTTCAATTTTTTTTTCTTTATTCTTTTTTTAATATTTTTTGAATTATAATCTTAAATAATTAATTTTTCTTATAAAATATTTATAAGTTTCAATTATATTGTTACTTATCAAGAAAAAATTGTTCATTTGAATTTATAATTTCACTAAAGTATATTTATTTTATCTAAAAAGTACAGTAATTAAATGAGATAAAATAATAAAATAATTTTTAATAATAATAAAAAAAAATTAAACAGGGTGGGGATTGGGGAAACGGGTATGGAGAATATATTCCCCAGCCCCGACCCCGTTTTCCCCACGGGGAATTTTTTCTCCCCGACCCCATTACCCGCCTAACTGGGGATTCCCTGCGGAGAAAATGGACATCTCTATTGATTGCCACGTATCGTATATATGCTTTATTAATGGTGAGTAAATAATAAATTTTAGTTACTTATAAGTCTACAACTACTTCATCAAAGCTTTAGGTGTTGGCAATTTGAGTATAATTAAATGATTAAGAAATTATTTATTTGTCTAAATGTTGGATGTTCGATAATCCCCGCATTATTGAACTTTAACTCTTTCCGCCTCTTACATCTAAGTTTAAGGGAATTTTTCATGAGTAACAAAGAAAAAAAAATAGGAAACAAATTCTATGGATGTCAAAATTTTAGAAAAATTCAAATATGGCAAAAACTTATTCAATCAAGTTAAACATATAGCCAAAATTAATGGCTTCAATCAAGTGAAATTGATGACTTTCAAGTAAGTGAAATTAATGGTTTCAATCAAGTTAAATTTATTGAAAACAATCAAGTAAAATTGATTGAAAACAACGGAAATTGAAATATTTTACTATATATGAAATATTTTTAAAAAATTGTTATAATTAAAATAGGGAGGTTAGAATTTGCTATCTATAACAAATTTCCTAAGTTTAATTAATAACACTACATAGGTTGATGGAGGAACCTACAGCATATGGAAAATTGGGTTTGGCTAATCTACTGGAACTGAGGGAAGAGTGCTTGAGGGAGTTCCAATTTTTTGATGCCTATAGAAGCATAAAACAGAGGTAAGTGTATTTCTCTATACAATTAGAACCTTCTATCTTTTAGAAGTGATTTAAAGGTATCATTACTGGAAGCTGTTTGGAGTCTTGATTCCCCCTCCTCCCTTCATGCACTATCTTTTCTCGGTTGAACAGGGAGAATGAGGCATCACTTGCTGTTTTACCTGACCTACTGTTGGAACTTGATAATATGAATGAGGTATCTATAAAGACTTGTCCATGGTGCAATAGAGTCCATCAGTTATTAGTAAACTACTTAAATATTCTGCTTATAGTAACATATCTAATTTATCTGCTTCATGGTTTGCAATGCACTTTTCCATTTTTCTTGCTGAACAATTTTTTGTTCATCTAACTTGGAACTTAGCCTAGCCAGTTCCATGACCTCTGAAAAAAAAAACAAATTGCTTGTTAATTTGCAGGAAGCAAGACTGCTCACCCTAATTGAAGGTGTTCTTGCTGCTAACATTTTTGATTGGGGATCTCGTGCCTGTGTGGATCTCTATCACAAAGGGACAATAATTGAAATTTACAGAATGAGTCGCAATAAGATGCAGAGACCGTGGCGGGTAAACAAACTTAGCTCTAGGAGTTCATGTAGTGAAATACGTCAACTGTTCTTAACTGCTAAATCTTCGTATCACAGCTTATTCAACTCCTTTTGCAAATGACATTTTAATTGTGAGTTAGGTCGATGATTTTGATGTCTTCAAAGAGAGAATGTTAGGATCTGGAGATAAGAAACCTCTTCCACATAAAAGGGCTCTTCTCTTTGTGGACAACGCGGGTGCTGATGTTGTTTTAGGGATGCTTCCCTTGGCGAGGGAACTCCTCCGACGTGGAACTGAAGTAAGTTTTCTTCGTTGTAATGCTAAATGAAAATTTAATTCTGACGTTGGAGAAGTTCTACTCTGTGTTTTTAAGAGTACAAGGCGCAATAGCGTGACTTAGGCTCAAGGCTCAAGGCTCAAAAGAGAGTTTTTTTTGTGAGGCGCACTATATATAAGAGTATTTGTAAAATAGAGATAGCATAATTGGAGCAAGAATACTAAAAAAATATGTGAAAGAGTTAGCGAAGGTTATTTTTTTAGTTATTAAAGAACAAAAAAAAAATCCTAACCGCAAGATTTTTTACATTTAGAGTTAGTCAAACTTATTTTTTTATAATTAAGGCGCTTAAGGCACAAGGCAAGGCGCAAGATCTATGCCTTGTAAGCAAGCCTTTTAAAACATTTTCTACTCTAGTTTAATATTGGTTGTTGTCGTTTTTTGGGAAATTTTTAATGGCATCTCAACAATATATGTCTGCAACAATTGTTCTCCTCACTTATTCTCAATTAAAGTATGCCCTCAGTAGTGATCGGAAGTATTTATTCCAGGTTGTTCTAGTTGCAAACTCTCTTCCTGCCCTTAATGATGTTACCGCAATGGAGCTTCCTGATATTGTGGCCGAGGCTGCCAAGGTGCTTTTCTTCTGTATGCATCAGAACTTAGAATTCAGCTTTTTCAACCTGTATGCACGATTATTTAATTACCTTGTCCATTCTTTAGCCCTTGTCTCAGACGCTCAATTTTCTTCTAATTATTCATACTATAGCTACTTTCCTCATGGGTTTTTGCAGTTTGCCTGTTTCTGTAATACCCCAAAGAGGCGTTAAAAGAATTCTTTCAATTTAATGGGAGAAAAGTTCTGTATCTTGGTGAAATATCACATTGTCGTTCGGTTAATTTAGAACTTAAGAACATAGTTTTATAACCTATAGAATAGATCCTGTTCAAGTAGGGTCGTGATGTGCCGTTAATTTAACCGACGAACTTTTGTTTGCAGCACTGTGACATACTACGTAGAGCTGCTGAAGCCGGGGGGTTAATTGTGGATGCCATGGTTAACTCTGTGGATGGTTCTAAAGAGAGTTCATCCTCTGTTCCTTTGATGGTTGTTGAAAATGGCTGTGGTAGTCCATGTATAGATCTAAGACAGGTCAGCTCCGAGCTGGCTGCTGCAGCAATAGATGCTGATTTGGTAATACGTTCTTCCCTTTCAAATGTTACAGCACCAAATTTATTCAAAAGTAGATGCAGCGAGTAGTAAATCATCACCATCTTGGAGATTAACACGGGACCACCCGCAAACCGAGTAAAATACAAAAAAGCCCGTCTTTTTTTGATGGTAAAATGAAAGAGACTAATGCTCAAAATACAAGCTCCAAAGTGTAGAAGAAGTCACATAAAGAGTGTAACAATAAAAATTCTGTTTTAGACTAGTAGAACGAACTGAAACTTTCTGTCAACTATCCGTTGCCATTCTATAAAATGAAAAAAAGAAGAAACTAGACAAGAAAACACATATGATATCAAGAGTTTGTTCTGACGCAGGTTGTCTTGGAAGGGATGGGCAGATCCCTTCATACAAACTTCAATGCCCAGTTAAAATGTGATGCTTTGAAGGTGATGTTCACTGGCTTGCTTCTCATCATATGAAATTGTAACTTACAAAAAACGGATTCTCGAATATATATATATATATATATTTTGAATTCAGCATTATGGATTCAAACTCACGGGTTTTTTATTATAGACACACACTTGTGCTAGTTGAACTATTACTTTTATTGGCAGGGTTCTCGAATGATTGAAGTCTGGTCTGGCATGCATATCTTTTAAGATTCTTTTTTTTTTTCTTTCAAAATTTCATGAAAAAAGTATTGATTTTGCAGCTTGCCATGGTGAAAAATCAGATACTGGCAGAGAAGTTGATCAAAGGAAACATATACGACTGTGTATGCAGGTATGAGCCATCACACTGAAGGGCCATTTTCCCAATTTCCAAGTTGTCACTCTCAGTTTCTTCATCAGAATTTTTAAAATATTCTTCAGCTTTTTAATGCGAATATTTAAAAATAGCATCAAATTCTTAGGTTTAGGACTTCTCATATCTCTTATTCTAAAGGTTTCACTTTCATGTGTCACGGATCTTAATTTTGTGAAAATAATGGTAAAATGTTCATATGTATGGATAACTTAAAAAATATATATGAATATAATTAATTTCATATAAGTTATTAAAATTAACAAGTAAGCATTTTTTTTTTAATTAGTTTAAAATTTATTATTATTATTATTAGGTCTGATATTTTTATGAAGTGAAAATGTTGATTTACATAGTTGAGTCACAGATGCAACTAAAGTTAAATCCTAATAGGCCTTAAAAATGTATTTGAATTTGAATTATAATTATTTGTTGATCTCTGTATATTACAAACTACTTCACTGCATATCATTAAAACTCAAAATATTACATTTTTTTCGTTTGTCTATTTTGATCCATCTATTTTCAAAATTTTAATTTTAGTTTTCCACAAATCTTGAGAATCATCCCTATTGTTAAACGAAATAAAGGGTTTGGTGAAAAAAATCCCAAAAAACTATTATTAGTGTCTAGTGCAAAATTTCATTCAAATTGATGTCTCAACTGCCATGTACAAACAATACTCTCTTAATTCACTTTCCTTATTTTAGTTTCTTTTTTAAGTATGTCTCTTTGTGAATCCAACGTGGTGTGGTTTGGTTTATTAGACTCATTTTAGATAAAACTCAGTTACAAGTTAATTTTAACTCTGGATTATTTATATCTGAGAAAATGAAAAGAAAAAAAAAAAAAAATCTCTGAAGTATTTGAAACTGATTATTAACAAAATTGTAATAGACAAAATGTCGTAGGTAACTATGGCGTGAATATCCACCGGAATCTCCTTATTTATTTATTATTATTTTTACATTTGATGTTCAATATTATTTAATTAATTTCAATTTTGTATGCTGAAAACCATAGAACGCTGACGTATATTTACAAATGATTAATAACGTAAAATACACTGTGACCTTCGAGAATAAAAAATAAGAAAAGCTTAGAACCTAAGCTTTCATTACCTATTTGGCCTAATTTAATAATTTTTTATTTTTTATGTTTAAAATAAAATAAAATGTGCTTCAAATTAAATCACATTGGTGAGCATGGAAGCTTAAATTATGTCCTGCATAACCTAAATTTTTCTAAAAATTGTAGTATGATCATTCACCATTATATTTATGCCAAGATTGAACAAGTCCTATGAATCCTTTCTTTTTACAAAGTTTATTAATTAATCGTGCTAGTGAAGCATTAGCCCATTGTAGTACGGACATTTAGTATTTGAAACTGATTATTCATCAAACATTAATCATTAATTTTTCTGAGTTAGTTTGCAAATTTTTTTTTAGTTTAAATTTGGCAGAGTGACCACAAACTATACATATAAGGGGCATTATTGCTCTTAGTTTTTATTCTATTATTGGACTCTTTTATTTTTATGCTGTCCTTCCAAAAATATTTATATATACTTGTTGAGAAGAATTTAGATGCAAGCCTTGAGAAGAATTTGGATGCTGGTGCAACTCCTTGTTCATTTAAAAAGGAAAAAAACTCCTATATTACCATCATCTAAATTTTAAAACGAGATACACATCTTATATTCATATTCTTTCAAAAAGTTGAATACTAAACCTTTTTTTATATAAATGTTTCAAAATTATTTTTAAAGTAAATTGGTAAAACCAACGAGTGAAAAATTGGTGTACATTTTTTTTTAGTAGAAATTGGAGGAGGAGGACCACAAATCCTACATAGAATGTATTACTGTTCTCGATAAGTGAAAGTCAAATATCGATTTTTAAGATTGAATCTCATGATCGTAATGTTGAATTGTATTATTACTAAATAATGAAACCATCACAATACAACCTTTTCGATAAAAATGGGTGTACATCGTTCAACTTCCTTCATATAAACATCCTAATCACAATCACATCATTTTAGTGGTGTTTGGGGTTTAGTGTTGAGGAGAGGAGAGGATGGGGAAGGAGTTGGGATTTCCCAACCACATGTTTGCTTTTAGTACACCAATCTCTTCTCAACTCCTTCTCAACCTCTTTTCCAACATCACATCAAATCTTTTATCTAATATTATTAATGTCATATCAAACATTTTCTAACTTTAAACCATATAATATAAAATAAAATATATTTTATCTAATCTTATCAAATGTCACATCACACATTTTTTAATTTTCAATGGTATAATATAAATAAAATATATTAAATTTATTAATCAGTCCAAAATATACAATTATTACATCATAAAAAATTAATATAAAATAAATATTTCTCCAATATTTTCTCTCCAAATCATCAATCTTCAAACAAATACTTCATATCTCAAAATCACTCCACTTCCTCTTCTTCTCCCTCTTCCACTTTCTCTCCTCTCTTTCTTTTCAACTCCAAAATCCAATCACCCCTTTAGGTGATGGCTACATTTTGATCCAACATTATAACTGATTCCTACTTCAAATTTAGTTTCAAAATCTTTATTAAATGTAAGGGTAACATTGTAATTTTAAAGGACAAAATGTGTTACCTGTTAATGTTTTTCTCTCTCTTTCATTGCCACCCTAATTCTGGAATCCTCCGCCTTTTTCTTCAGCTTTTCAGCCTGTCTGCAAAAATTAACTTCTTATGTTTCCATTTCTTTTTTCTTCTCACTTTACTAATTATTATCCGAATCATCTCTCTCTACACTGTAATTTCTCCGCCTTCAACTTGGTAAGTTTTGATCTCTGTAAATTCCAATTTCAAGATTCTGATTTATTTTCTTTTTCGAGTGTTTTTGCTCCCGAGTTTGTTCTGTAACTTATTATTTCTTGATGTTCTTCGATTTGAGGTTTGTTTGGTCGTTTTTCTATCAGTGTCGTTAATGCTAAAAGGGTTTGATTCTGTTTTGTTTTGTTTTGTGTTTCTGAATGTTTTTTTGTTTTGGTCAGCTTCATTGATGTGATGGTGTGGGTTTTATGATTTGAGGGAGACTTGTTTACGGTTAGAATGGAAGATCCCAAAACACCAGAAACCCTAAAATCCCAAAGCCCTAGCGAGGATATTTCTGGGTTTTCTGGGTTGGCTGATTTGAGTGGTGGGTTGACGGTTGAGATTCAGGTTGCTGAGAATGGTGTAGCCGTTAGTGCTTGCAGTAATGAAGAAGCTGAGATTGGCAATGTTGAATGGAGGCATGAGGAAGATGTGAAGGGAATAGATGGATTTGAGGGGGAAGTATTGGATGGTGGTGTGGTTTTTGTAGCTGGTGCTGAAGAAGATGGTGGTAATGTCGGTAATGACGGTGGGGCTGAGGATGAACATAACAAAGGCAGCGCGGTTGAGTTTGATGGTGATTCTATTGCTAAAAACATGGAAGCTTATGGAGATGGTATATCACTTACTGTTGATTTCTTGAATATTCAGCTTGAAGAATCAGAGCTTTCCAAGTCAATAGGAATGGAAGAAATGTTGGAAGAAGCTCGAGATGAAATGCAGGTTATTGAAAATGGTAATGAGCATGATTTTTCGGTTGGTGATGTGGTATGGGTCAAGACCAAAAGTCAGACATGGTGGCCTGGAAAGATATACCCCTGGGATGCGGCAGGAAGTGATGAAAGTAACCGGAGCGATAGTTTATTAGTTGGCTATCTTGGGAGCAGTTATATGACTTGGTGCTCTCCATCTCAGTTGATACCCTTTGCCGAAAACTTTGAACAGATGTCTGGGAAATACAAGTCTCGAAGCTTCCTTGGAGCTGTGGAGAAAGCTGTGGATGAGTTTGGTAGGTGTGTGAGGTTGGAGATGATATGTTCGTGTATTCCAGAAGGAAACTGCCTGGAAGGAGATGATGGGTCAAAGGATGCAACTTCTCTGCCTAGGCGCAAGTCTGGTTTCCTTGCTAAATATTCTGTTGATCAGTATGATACAGAAACATTCCTAGCACGTGTTAAGGATCTTGCACAGATTGTATCTCGATGTGGAACACTGGAGTCGAGTATCTTGTACAATCAATTAGCAGCTTTTCAAAGCTCAATAGGGCACCTGCAGTTACCTTTGCATCAACTCTTCGAAACTCATGATGCTGAAGACAATATGATGGGCAGATCAGTGAGAAAAAGCAAAGCTCGTGTTACAGTGAAAAATGATGAAGAACAGGTAGAAGGTGGCACACAGGGTTCACCATCAGAGATACTATCCATGGGATCAGATGTTCAACGTGAGAAGATTGAAGAAATGAATGGAGATCCAAACAAGATACTTGATGGAAGTATGGAAGGAGGTAAAAGGAGCTGCAGAAGAAAGGCGATTGCTAATGGAGGAATTGAATCAAGATCTATAAAGAGAAAAAGAAGTGAAAAATTCGACGATTTTGAATCTAGTAAAATATTAGCATTTGAAGGCAAGGATTTTGGTGTAGGAGACTTTGATGATGGGAGCAAAGGGATGTCGGAAAAGAGATCTGAGATAAGAGAGCGGAAAAAGAGCAAGTATTTATCTTTTCCATACATAAACTGGAGGCCAAAAGGAATGTCAGCTGAAACAGAAGATATTAAGGCTCTTAAAATCTCTGGCGAAGATGAGAATGAAAATGAAGTTGAGGGTGAGAATGAAACCCCTTTGCTATCTAAATGCAGTGGCAAGTTCTGGAAGAAGTGGTACCGGAACATCACCAGCGGGAGTGATGTTGCTGATAATCAAGAGTTGATGAGTGCATCACCGGCTGAGTTTCTCTCTGAGCTTTCTTTTACTGCTGTGAATTGTCTTTATCCAAATGAAAATAACAACTTTGATGCGGTTGCTCAGTTCTTCTCCAGATTTAGAATTTTGATGTTTCATGATGAATCTGACAGTGCTGGTCAAAATGAGGCTATGGCTGCCGATTTATTTTATCTTGGGGGAAAGGTTTCTGAGGTTAAGCATCCTTCTTCTTCTGCTAAATTTGGGATCAAGAAAAGAAAACCACCAAGTTCGAAAATGGAAGAGATGACATCCAAACTTATCTCTAATGATGTCGATTTGACTGGTAAAGCTGAAACATTTCCTGCAGGAGATGCACAGAAAAAATTTCCGCTGTCTTGCAATATTAAGTCAAAAAAAGATGTAGAAAGCTTGGGGAGATTGAAGACTAAATCCCTTTCTTCCTTGTCAGATGTGAACATTAGCATTTCTTCCAGTAGCCCACTCACAAAAGATTCACCAGAGATTGGACCTGGACCCCTCACACCCAATGGTGTACCAAAGCGGAGGAAGCGAAAGAACAACGGATCACATCCCCAGAGTAAACCAACAACAGAGATACCAGATTTAAATGGAAGCAGCTCGGTACCTGGCTTGTTGGTGGAAGATCAGCAGACTGTGAGTCAGGTTGGTTCTCAACAAAAATCTGAGCCAAAGAAGAGAAGGAAACTTGGAGTTACTAAGGAGCATTCTAAGGTGTCTACTGAATTCATAGATGTGAATAACATCAACAAACCTGGTTCGTTTTTCATTGATATACAGGTCACAGCTCAACAACCAGTTAGTGTGATTCCAGAGAAAAATATGTTGAATTTTGCTGGATCACCTAACCTATCAGTGAAAGAGCAGAAAATTGCCCAGGATCAGAGCAAGCCTGGGGTCAAAAGGCGAAAGAGGAAGGCGAAACCACCATTGGCAGATTCAAATGTAATCTTATCTTCTGATATACCAGATTTAAATGGAATGGGTATTGAATCTGGTCAGGGGAAAGATTCCCAGTTGACTAACAACCTACCGCAGCCGACTAAACCTAAGAGGAGGAGAAGGAAAAAGGGTGAAGCTGGTTTGAACCATCCAAATCCTTCTGACAGACCATATATTTATAATAAAGTTAAAACTGATGGTGAAGGTTTAGGATCTCTTCTTCTCTTGACTTTCTCCTCAGAAGCTCCTTTACCTCACCGGGAGCAAGTTATTACCACATTTAACCAGTTTGGATCATTGAAGGAATCAGAAATACAGTTGAAAGATTCAACTGTTGAGATAGTTTTTCTCCGAAGCGCTGACGCTAAGGAAGCCATCCGGACTTTGAAGAAGAACAACATATTTGGTCCAACTCTTTTAAAATACCAGCTCTATCATCTCTCAGCTCCCCCCAAGATGTCAGACTCGGACAGGGCTTGCACGGCACTGGCTTATCCAGCTTCTGAGGGCACACTGAACCCATCAAAGTCTGCTGAATTAGGGGCTCAACCAGGCGAGGGACCGCCTATAGAGTTTATTAGGAGGAATCTTCAGATGATGACATCAATGCTGGAGAAGTCAGGAGACAATCTTTCCCCAGACATGAGAGCCAAATTGGAGAGCGATGTTGAATGCCTCCTCAAGAAGGTGAGTTCTATGGCGGGTTCTTCCTTAACGTAACCGAACCATTGTGGTATTTTCTTTGAACGGGTTCTCCCTTTTTAGTCTTGTTGATGTATTGTAGGTGTAGTTTATGCATCCGAGGATACAAATATTTACCTATGCGATTCGTGGAGCATGTCGTTTTTAATAGTACTTCTAGTTTTCCCTTTTTTCTTTGGTTACAGAATCGTACAAGCAATGTGGAGCCTTTGTATTTCATGAGATGAATTTGGGGGAGACCACATTTATTTAGTCTCATACTTTTGACAATCTTATTCCTTGCCTAAGCAAGGAATTCAGCCATGGAAAAACTTGTAACTGTGAGCTTATCTCGCATTCTAGTATTAGCATGGGCACAAGCTTAGAATGCTTTGGAGGATCAAATTCCTTAGTTCAAGAAATCCATGAGGAAATCCAACATTTTCAGTCCAGTTTAAATCAGACAATTCCTTGCCAAGTTCCCTAGGATCTCACCGCTTGCCATTTTTGTAGTTTGCACTTTTCTGAACTATCAGACATTTCAGTGACCAACTCATCTAAACCAAAAATCACTCTCCAAGCCCAGCTTTGTTGTAGATTAGCATTGCCTCAAAAGTAGCAAGATCGCTTTGCTACAAACAATCTAGGCCCGTTTAGTTGGTAAAGTCGGTTGGGTTGAATCAGCGACTATCAGCCTCAAGGTAGGTATGGACAACTCGATGTTAAGAAGTTAAGTTTACAGAGTTCACCTCAGTGTTTTAAAAAGCGGGGCAATTGGAGCCTAAGGTGCAAGGCGGGTTTTTTTTTACTTAAGGTGCACTATATAAAAAAACATAAAAAACTTATATATCTGTGTATACACAATAAAAACACTTTTTCATGGACATAAATGAAGTTGTAACCAAGAATAATACATAAAACAGACATAATATTCATCTATCAACCTATGACCTAATACGAGGATCATGTTAGGTGCACGCCTAATTACACGCCTCGCCTGGAACAAGCGATGCACCAAAGGTGGGGCTTGCGCCCAATCGAGCCTTTTAAACACTGGTTCACCTTAATCTGTAGGGGTTATATAGCGTGTCAGCTGAGCTTCGCTCTTGTTCGTGTTGAGCTATGTTCCTGTTGGCGTTCACCTTAATCCGTAGATTCATAGGATTTGTCATGGACGAGATGTGGGAGAACTTGCACATCTTTTCTTGACGCATTTAAGTCATTGCTTCTACCTGCGATTGGTGCACCCTCATAAACCTAGATTTCACATTCACTATGTTCCATAGATTATATTAGTTTGGATAAGCACAAGCCATTTAGATTCGAGCAAATCCTGATTCATACCATCACCTCAACTTGAAACCATGCGTGTTCAAATTCATCAAAGTTCAAACCACTGAAAAATCTGATAAATCCCCCAAGCAGTGGATGAGCAATCGAATGCTCTAAAGATTCTCCCTCAATTTCTTCACTGATCCCAATGGTCAAGTTTCAATCCATTAAACCTCAACAGAAGAGTACAAGAATTCACTGGCTGAAATCCACAATGGAATTTCTCGTGAGCATTTTCACAAACAGGTAGCAGGCAAAGATCTGGAAACAATTATAATATTAATGCGACGATGGAATAGAATTTGCTTATCTGTACACTGCACACTTTTGAAAGAGCCTTGAGATTGAACATCGCTGCAAACATATTTGTACTATTTAGTCAACACCACAGGTCGATCGAGGAGCTTTTTTCATAAGTATAAGTAGCGAATACGTCTTGCTTATCTCGATGAAATGGGTAGAATGGCTATCCCAATTTCAAAAATATTCAGACTTTCAGTATTTTATCGATGGCTTCCTCGGGTATGAGCAGTTTTGTTGCAGAATTAATAATCTTTTTTGGAATAATTACGGCTTTGGTAATGGCGATTGGAATTATATTAACACCCATATAATACACATTGCCCTGTTTTGAGGTTCCTTTGGATTTTGAGTTTTGATAAATGGAAAAGTTTTTATCTTTAATCCCAACAGATTTATTCGACAAACGTTTATACAACCTTGCATAGTAGAAAAAGTGGACAGCTACTAAATTAAAATGGTAGGTTTTTTTTTGGTTAAATTATTGCATACGTTTCTCAACTTTAAAATTAAGTTTGTTTGTTTGTGTTTTTCCCCCAATGTCTTTTCCATAATTTTTGTTTCCCTATATAAAATATTTGAATTCCTATTTCCTAATCAATTTTAAAAAAATAAACACAATTTTTTTTTTTGTACACTAATATTTTTTGTTTCTAAAAAAGAGTTTGATTTTTTTGGAAACATATGTACTAAATAGATAATAATATAAGAAAATTCATTTGTGAAGTTTAATATGTTTATTTTTTTTAAAAAATCAAATATTTGAGTGGAGATTACTCAAAATACAAAATCCAGTGGGCATATAACTATATTTTTTTTATCACACTGTATTCATTCTCAATTTAGCAAAAAATAAAATAAAATACAAGACTCAGCCATAACTAATTTATAATTTGTTATTTATCCCTTCAATTATTTTGAGAAAAGTTATCTTCTCTTCATCACTATTGTTATTATTATCATAAAAAAAAATAGAATTTTAATGATATCTTGTACGGTCTTGTATTTAAAAAATTATAGGTTTGAATTTTTTCATCTTAAAAAGAAATCTATAATGTTTTGATCCATAAAACATGTAAATTATCATGTGTTAATTGCTGCTCAAGTAAACTTATTTTAACCTTTTATTTTTAAGGAGAGAGGATTGAAAATTAAGATTTGTTTTCTTTCGTCTTTCGTAACAAAATTCTTCAAAAATATTTTCTAGCACTAATTGTCCAAAAGTCATCTGGTTTTTGTGTATTCTTATATTCTTTTTTTAAAATGTAATTTATTCTTATATTCCTACAAGCAAATGTCTCATATATTACGGCCAAAAAACATGCATGAAGCTTTCGCAATACAATGAAGAGGAATATTTGATGCATGTGCGTTTTTTTCTCTTCTTTTTTCAGTTTGACAATTTCTAGTGTGAGATTGAATCATATTTAAACTTAACTTTTTTTTCGATTATATATTTGTTGTACAATTGAACTATTCACTTTTTTTTTATTACTAGAGAATTGAAATTTCACCTCACTACATATTTAGAGTTCAAACTTTTCACTTTTAAGTTGATAATCAACGTCTTATCTACTAAGTAATATTTGGATTGACTCTTTTTTAGTTCACAATTGGAAATCAACTCATATCAACTTCTAAGATAATAGAAGATGCGTCATCCCTAGATTGACTTGGTGAATGTAGTTTTTTATTTTTATTTTTTTAGAATCATGTAGTTTTGATTTGGTGCATGTAATTTGAATAATGAAATATATATATTTAATGATTAATGAAATATACTTAATAGATAACAATAACCTCTTTACTGAAAAACAACGGGTAATTATATGATAATCACGTACCAAATCCAACGAGTTTTTTTTTTTTTTTTAATTTTTATAAATACAAAAGCACTCCCTAGATAATCTTCCTCGATATTGCAAGAAAAAATATTCTAACAGAGAGGCTTGGATTTGGCGACACAATCCCAAAGCCACACTCGAAATTAGAGAAAAAGATTTCGAATTAAACAAAAATCAGAAACATTTTTGAAGAAACTGATCATACAAAGAAAAGAACAAATTAGGCACTTATAAGATAACCCTGCACTATAAAAACTAAACTAATCGGAAATAGTTGTTTGATTTCATTCGATCGAGCCGTGCCCATTTGATTTCCCCTTTTCAAATTCTACACCAATGGGTTCATCGTCGATGATCCATATCCATTCATCATCCCATTCCAAGACGATCCAATTCCATTTATGTATCCATACGATTCAACTTTCTCTGAACATCCCTGATCTTGCCATTCCAATGCCAAAAGCTTCGTATTCGGTTTCACATCCATTGTGTTTTGATCCTCATTTGGGTCGTGTTCGTAAGGAATCATTAGCCCTTGTGCGGCGGCGGCGTTCCCGTCGAGTGAGAGTCCGTAAGGGGAGCAAACGCCGTGGAAACTCGGCGACAGGGCATGTCCAGCGGCGGCGATTTGATCTCCGGTGAACCCACCTACCATGGCCAAATGGTTAGGGTTTGAGGCGTTGTAATGGCCATTTCCAACAATGGAGTCCATTTTCGTGTCCATGAAATCAATGGGGCGAGTATTGTGATGGTGAGTTTCTAGCATTCCAATTGTTGAGATGAAATTTGGGGTTCCAATTAGGGGATTGAAATGATGATGGGTAGGGAACTGTATTTGGTCTGGAAATGAGAGATGTAGATCAGTAGGATTGTGATGGGAAGTAGAAGAAGAGCCTTGATGATTATGATGATGGATTTGGGAAATGGGTTGTTGTTGATTTTGATTTTGATGAATTGGGTCATTAGATTTCTTATTAGCATTGGCAACTTTTTTGTTCTTTCTGCAGCCACCACCAACAGGGATGTTGCGGAGAGTGCCGCCTTTGGTCCAGTACCGGCGGCACGCCTTGCAAAAGTAGCGAGGCTGAGTGAGGCTGTAGTTGTTGTAGTAGCAAAATTTGGTGTGAGTTGAGTCACATCTTGGACATTTGAGTGCTACATCTTGCTGTGGCCTTAGCCTCCTCTCTGTCAATGGCCTTGAACATGACAGTATGTCACCTGATAGAGATGAGGAATCTATGCCAGACTCCTCGTTTATAGTTCCCTGAACCAAACACACAACATAAAGGTCAGTTTCTTTGTCAATCTCTCACAATGTGCATTTCTGTTTGGTTTGGTCTTGTTCTATTCTGTTCTGTTTTGATAATTGATGTTAAGATGTGTAGTTTTAGAGTTGTTACTGGACTGACATTCCTCATTTATGTGATATGAACTAGAAGAGAACAAAAACCAATGCAGAATTTGATGAAGCTTATATATGTATATATAGAATGTGTTAGAATGATGTTAAATCACCAATCAAATCTCAAAAGGTTAAGCAAATGGGTTGAGGTAAATTTAATTATATCGCCTAACAGTTCCCTAATTTGGATACATCAACCTAAAACCTTAAAGTGATGGATTGAGGTAAATTTAATTAGATCAACTAACATAATGGTATAGGTATATATACCTGTAGCCAATCAGAAGAGTCCATGCAGACTTGAAGCGAGGTAAGACCCATGAATGAACTGAGCAAGAAAAACAAATAAAACTTCCCAAAAGAAGGAAACAAAGAGTGAGAGGAAAAAAGAAGAGAGAATGATGTTTAAAGTCAGCCAAACAAACAAACAAAGACTTCACTTCACAGTCACTCCATTTCTCTCTTTCACTTGCTCCATACTTATAAGATGGACAACAACAACAGGAACCACTTCATTATAAACCTAAGAAGATAAGAAACAAAGAGAGAGAGAGAGAGAGAGAGAGAGAGAGAGAGAGAGATGATATTTCTTGATGGTTTGTGAGAAGAAGAAGAGAATGGGATGTGAATAAGAAGGAAGAAGAAAAGGTATATTTGAAGACCTGAGAAGGGGGGAGGGGGTTGGCTGCCACTGAGTTAGCAACTGAGAGAGAGAGAGAGGTTAAGGCCAAAAACATTTCAAGTGGGACCTATACTGTCTGTAGGGTACCCCACAAGGAAGACTAAAGAGGCCAAAAGAGAAGCCTAGGTGGCAAAATGGAGGGCTGTAATTGGATAAGTTTAAGTGAGGGGGGACCTTAAAATGAATCTGATGTGGAAGTAGAATATGAAGTAGCAGAGTGTGGTGAGAATTTTTGGGTCCTCGTTAAAGAAAGCATCCCCAAAGAGCACTCCACTTGGGGGCCCAAAAAATGGGGGTAGGACCCTCCATTCCTCCCCCTCCTACAAGCAAAGGATAGATTCTTCTCTCTAAATATAAAAATTCCATAATGTAAGTCACGTGCCTCCTAATCTTATGACACTAATTCCTTCATCCAAATCTTGCTTTAACACCATTTCTTCTGCCTTCTTCTTTTTGTTGGGGGGGCACTGCCAGTTTTGTTTTATGTATGTGTTTGTGAGAGTGTGTTTTATGCTTTTTATGACACAAGTTTTCAGAAACCTTCTAGATCAACTTTAGAACCAAGCTAAGAGATTGACATATGATAACACAAATATGCAATGAATAATAATATAATACTCCTTTGCTTGTATGTGGATAAGTATTGCATACAAAACCCACCATGTTTTAAAGTTAATTAAGTTTGACTTAATGGGAAATAAAGAGATGTAAAGTGTAATTTTAAATGTCTTTTGATGGATTCAATGAAGAAAGTAGTCGATGAGTTGCCTGTCAAAATGTAACTAATAGTTTTGTACTGTTGGATACTTGCATATTCTTATCTAGTGATTATCGGGTATGTAGATTATCAAACACATCCAAGGGTTATTAAAGGGGCAAGCAACATCAACAACCATTCATCGAATAATTCTTCCAATCAATGTGTCAAAATGAAATGAAGTTAGTTCACTATGATTGATTTTATTTTTTTAGGGCCGGCTTGCCCGCATCTCGACTATTGTTATGGGACATACCGTCTGACCTTACAACGTTTGGATGTTAAAAAAATTCGTAGGAAATTAATTTTTAGGTAAAAAGTCATCATGAATTTAACCTGTTAGTTCCTTAAGGCCCTTTTGACTATTAAGTCAGTCCATGATAGTTCATTGTGACTAATAGTTTGCATTGTAAGATGTAGCGGTGTTATTTTATAATTTTTCGGGATTGAAATGACGTGGGATGAAATTAGAGAAAAGATGGTAAGATTTAGAAATGCAAAGTGGGAAAAACTGAGGTGCATGTGAAAAAAAAATAGCTTGAGGAACACACTTGAGGGCAAAAGAGAAGTCACTGTCAAACTTAAAAAACAAAATTGGAGCCCCACGTTGTTCCCTATCTCATATTCATTCATTTTGTACTGTTTACAAATTTATTCTTCTTTTCTTTCTTTACTTTCTTTTCGTCTTATTCTTAATGTGTCGCTCTAACTTCTAATTCATCATTATTTTCAAGCTTTTGTAGGTATATGAAGTAATTATCAACCAATCATAAGCCTTCTCTCTTGAAACTTATTTTTACTTCATGTAGGGAGATTCAATCTTGAAAACGAAGTGATATATAGCTCTCGAGTTAGGCTCGTCGTGATCTCTCTCTTTAAACCTTACTATAATTATTTGTTTGTCAATGAAACGTGATTATGTTTAACCATCAAATATTTTGTTTTTGTTTGAAGTATCTTTTTTTATTAAATTGAAACATTTGGTTTTCTTAGCCATTATTTGGTTCACTTGACTGGAACGTAATGCCCTCGTCTTCTTCGATATTGAAAAATCAGCTGAATCTCTATGAGAAGATATTGTAGTGTTGTTTTTTTGGTAAAAAAAAGAACTTTTTGTGAAGTATGATGCCTCCTCTATATTGCTTCATTAGAGAGCCTTCTTTTCTATCATTTGTAATTGTATGTGTCTTTACATATTTTTTACATCAATGAAATAATCTTTTCAAAAAAAAAAACAACAAAAACCATTCCTGTTTTGTTTGTTTTAAGCTCTACGAGAAGGAAAGAGTGAAATAAAATTTATTTTTGCCTCATTGTTTATTGTTCTATGAAGCAATAATTTTGTAGGAATATTATCAATTTTTGGCTTCAATATAAATTAGCTCTTTCTAGTAGGCCTATGAATAACATAATATTTTCCTTGTTGTGTATGTTCTCTGAGGAACTATTTTCAATTAAAAAACTTAATTATCTAGAACTTAAAAATATTCTCAATCATTAAAATTTCAAGTATATCAAATCTGAAATTTTAAAATATTTCTACCTATAGACATGAATAGGTTGTTAGCACTGACATCATCATTTCAAAATCACTTTGATCCAACTTTGTTTTTTCTGTCAAAATAAGATTAAAAATATGCAAAATCTTGAGTTTCAAGCAACCTCCAAGATGCTGGCATCTTTAATCTCTCTTTAGTTATGAACTTTAGTTTCCATTTTTAACCCTCCACTTTCTTTCTTTTCAATTTTCCTGCCCTTTTACTTCTCAATTTCAAAAACTTCATTCATTTTTCATTTTTTTAATGAAAAAACTATTAATTAAAAAAAAAAAGGAAAGAAAGCTTCTTAAAGGCCAATAAGTAATCGACGACGCAATCAAAAGTTGAAATTTCTATTTTCTTTTAAAAAAAAAAAAATCGATTTGCAAAATGTTAAATTTTGTGCTTTCTTTTTCAATTTTTGCAGGATGGGTTGTGATCATTTTTTTTTTCACTCCCTAACCGGCGCCGACGGCGGTGCCGGCAGTAACTTTAAAGCTTTCACTTTTGGTCTACAAAAATATTCTTAATTAAATGATTAAATTGATAATAAAAAAGAGATTAATATTAAAATGGTGTAAATGAGAATTATAATTTGAAGAAGAAAGGGGTTAAGGTATGAAAATCAAACGGTGTAGATTTCATCATGAAGATGAGATTTAAAAAATGTTGTCCTAATTTTCATACGATGTTGGTCAAACTTTGTAACCTCGTAATGGCTGCAGTCAACGGGGCTTT
Organism: Sechiopsis laciniata; assembly: GCA_037833695.1. Classification (NCBI taxonomy): domain Eukaryota; kingdom Viridiplantae; phylum Streptophyta; class Magnoliopsida; order Cucurbitales; family Cucurbitaceae; genus Sechiopsis; species Sechiopsis laciniata. The sequence goes on from JBBMKA010034073.1 coordinate 22,389, forward strand.
ATTTTTCACCCATATAGCCTCACTCAATATTGAATGCTATTATATTTAAATTTTCAACTATGCTTTTTGTCCCTAATTTTTCTTTTCCTTTTTTATGCCAAGGCAATTATAT
>JBBMKA010034083.1:0-23589 GCA_037833695.1 Sechiopsis laciniata
ATATTAGAGGAATTAAAATAGTATTTTAACTCCAACCTTTTTAAATCATAATTAGCCAACATAATACTACCATAAAACTATATGAAAAAAAATCCTGTTTATTTTATTTGGAAACATGCTTAAAAAAAATATAAATAAAAAGCCTATTATCTTTTCAATTTCTGACTGAAGTTTTAATTGTTTTTCTTTTTCAGGTTTTGAGACAGTGACGTACATGTTACAAGTAAAATCTCGAGTTCTATGGTTAAAGAAAAAGAAACTGTAAAGTGGGGACAATTTTCTTTTAATTAATTAATGAATTAAATTATTTATTTGTGAATTTTTCAGGGAGGAATTACCCATCAAGATTTTGCTGGCCATAAAGGCACAATCAGAACAGGGGATGTACAGGTAGAGGAAAAAAAAAAAAAACAAAATGACGCAATAAATTCTTATATATTGTCATAATTTTATTTTGTATCTAAATAACATATTATATAGTTTTTTTTTTTTTTTAATTACATTCACATTTGTCATTTAATTTTGGGGCTACAGTGGATGACAGCAGGAAGAGGAATTATCCATTCTGAAATGCCTGCTGGTGAAGGATCTCAAAAGGGTCTGCAGCTTTGGATCAATCTTGCATCTCATGACAAAATGTAAATTTTTTTCTTCCTTTTCACTAACTATCTCATTCGATTTATAACTGAGAAATTATTCAATATAACTGCCACAATATATTACAGGATGGAACCAAGGTATCAAGAGATTCCAAGCGACGACATTCCTCGAGCAGAAAAAGAAGGTGTCGAAGTTCGCGTTATAGCGGGAGAGTCAATGGGAGTGAATTCTCCAATCTACACTCAAACTCCAACAATGTACCTCGACTTCACGTTGAAACCAAGAGCTCAAGTGCATCAAAGCATCCCAGACACGTGGACCTCGTTTGTGTACATAATCGACGGAGAAGGGGTGTTCGGGTCCTCAGGCTCGTCTCGGGTGGCCGCTCACCATGTCCTAGTACTAGGACCCGGAAACGGGTTAAGTGTGTGGAACAGATCTTCAAAGCCATTGAGGTTTGTTTTGATAGCAGGACAGCCATTGAATGAACCAATTGTGCAATATGGACCATTTGTGATGAACTCACAATCTGAAATTGACCAAGCAATTGAGGACTATCACTATGCCAAAAATGGGTTTGAAATGGCAAAACATTGGAGATCTCAATGAAAAAAAAAAACTGAAAATGTGAACTTTGTAAGGGAAAAAAAGGAATGAAATGGTCAATGTCTCTGAATCCAAACCGAGCACAAAAAGTGGTAGCTGAAAAGGAGGATATTTACATTTTTAAGAAAAGGAAAGCTTCTAGAAGACCCAAAATGTTGTTGTTATATATGGTTATCACTCAAGTTGGGTCAGCTTATCTTACTCAAAATTTATGTTTTTAATTATTTTATTTTTATTTTTGTTGCTGCCAAAATGGTTGTAATAGTTTTTTTTATTATAAAAAACTTTATGATTTCTTTTGTTGGGTCCTTTTCCATTGCCAAAAGAAATAGAGCTCAATGATAAAAAAGTTACATGAAATATCTACTTTCCATTGTTGTTCCAATTTTTAAAAAAAGAAGAAGACATTTTTTCAATTTCTTTGTTTGTAAGTTTATTTTGATATTTATTAAATTTTAAGTGAGGAACAACAATACGTTTTTTTTTTTTTTTTTTTCTATTTCATGCATTATATTTCTTTCAATGTTTGGTGGTACAAAAAATATGTCCTGAAAAGATTTCATACATGTTAACGAGAGTTGAGTTTTTAATACAGTATGACATAAAATTAAGAGATTGTGAGTTTGAATTTCTTTTGCTCAAATATTATTGAATTAAAAAAAATTAATACATAAAAGATAAACAAATTGAAATATTACACTTAGAGAGGAAACTTAAAAAAAAAAAAAAAAAAATACAAGAACATATATTTAGAGACTAAGTTATATATATTTTTATCTATTTTATCTAATGGTTAGTCTATTCATTTGTATAGATGGTGAGAATTGAAAGTTGTTGGTGTGGAAGTTGTGGTAGGGTTGGGTGGTTTATATATTTCTTGTGAGTTGAGTTTCTCAATCCAAAAACACCCATTTGTGACCTTTCAACTATAAACAAAAAACAATCACATAGAAGGAAAAAAAACTATAAACAAAAAATAAAATTGCTTCAACCACTTGGTAGAAAAAGGGAGGGGATAGATTTTTCATTTTGGGCAAAGGATTTCAAATCATATATCTTCCTTTTTCACCCAAAACCCTATATTTGTCAACTGATTGATATCTCCCAATAGAGTCACATTCCATTGCCATTATATTAGATTTGGTATATATAGGGTTAAGTTTTTAAAATATATTTTCTAAGGCTGGCTTGGTATAACTTTTCTTTGAAACAAGGTTAACCACGGCGATCTTTAGGTCAGATATTTTCTTCTAAAAATATCATTGGTGGATATTTTAGAAGCTTGATGGAGAAATTATTGAGTGAAGCCACCACAATAATGAGGTCGACGGTTTGACGCTTTTATCGAAAGGGTGGGTGACATGCATGTTGGTTTAGTTGAATCTTTATAATCTAATTCATCTCCACAATTACAGGTTCAATCCTCAAAATTCGTATTTGACTCTCATCTTATTTGTATTTAAGTGCTTCTTTTTATATCAAATGGTTATTAAGGAACATTAATACTTTTAAATCTAAATCTTAATATTATGAAAGACAACTATATTGAAGCAATTTTATTGGATAATTTGTCTAGAAAATAAACAACATAAAATGGTGTGTTATATTCACATTAAATGATAGATTAATCCTTTTCACTCATTGAAAAATCAAATAACATTCATATTCAAGGAGTCACATATGATCATTATATTTATTATTCACGCTAAAATATATGTTTAGTCTATATGGTTTAACAAAATTAGAGTTTAGTTTTCATGGTTTCAAAAATTAGAGTTTAATCTTTATGATTTGAAAAAATATAAAATTTAGTCTCTATAATTTATAAAATTAAAATTTAGTCCATATTTGATAAAACCTAAAAAATAGTCTTTATCATTAATAATCGTTGGCTAGTTAAGTACTTGAAAGTTAGTTCGTCTTAATGATAAAATTATGAGTTAGTGAATGATATAACAAAAAAAATTATATTATTTATATATACATTAATAGTGTACTTAATATGTCAGTGATTACGTATGAAAAATGACTATATTTTAGATTTTGTAAAAGTATAGGGACTTAATTCTAATTTTTAAAATTATAGTGATTAAATTCTAACTTTCTTCAAATTATAAGGACTAAATTCTATATTTCTTCAAACAATTGAGACTAAACTCTAGTTTTTGAAACCATGAGAACTAAATTCTAAGTTTCTTCAAACTATAGGGACTAAACTTATAGTTTACCCTATTATTCATCTTCTCATTTAAGAGATTAATAAAGAGAAATCAAATCTTTTGTTGTCTTCTGCCTTATACGTACAAATACGCTGTCTGTAGAACAAAATTGTTACATATGATCCTCTCAATTGCATGTGAATAAGATTTGAATCAAATAATAAAACGTATATTATAAGGCTTTGAGCATATGGATTTCAACAAATTCATGAAATGTGTGATTGCCCTAACAAATGGATGAGATGGCTACTTTAAAAAAAATGATTGAGGTGGTTGATTTAAGCAGGCAATAATTGAGGTAATTTGAGACATTAATTGGTGAGGTAAAAATTTAAAAACTTTTGTCAATGGAGGTTTGTCACAAGCGCTAAAGATAAGAATAGGATTCAAAATTTAAGTATGTAAGTAGGGCTTGGAAGGTGTGCTCCCTTAAATTTCTAGATTTGAGATTCACTTGCAACATTAATCTATAGACATCTTCCGTATCTTCATTTCTTTGATATCTCTTAGTGCCTGACCCAAAGACGGGTGTGATTACTTCGGATATAGTGGAACAAAGCTCCGATTTCTCGATTTAAAAAAAAAAAAATTACGTATGTAAGTGAGTGAAACCTTGTCAAATTTGAGAACTAATGTAAAAAAGTATACCATTTAACATTTTATCAATTGGTCTTGGGCCTGTATGTGTGTTCCCTTGAGATTTCACGTTCGAGACAGTTGTGAGAGTTAATTTTTCAAACAACCCTTAATTTTGCTTCCAATTCTAAAATATATAAGGACAGACTAGTGATGTCCCAAATTTAGAGGAGCAAAGCTCCAACTTTCCCGATCATAAAAAAAGCATTTATCAAATTTTCTCTATTCGAATCTTAATATTTATTCATCTCATTCACTATTTCATAAACAACAAATAAAAAGAATATAAAACTTGCTAGTATCTTTTAAATTGATAAATCTTCATTTACTCTCAAATCAAAATTTTAATTTTTATACCAAAAATAAGTAAATAATTTTAATATATAAGAAAAGAATCTTAATCTTATTTCATCTCATTTATTGTTTTAAACAACAAAAAGAATATAAAGCTTGTATAGTATCTCTTGTGGTAAAGGTATGAACCAAAGACTTATATAGTTTACCTCTTTTCCAAAAGGACTTTGATAATATTGAGATGAGTTCAATCAATCAGAAAGTTGAAGTGATCACAGCTCACATTCACTGAGAAATAGTATTGAGTTTGGTGAAGTTTCACTTGAAAACCAAAATTTCCCTTCTCTCTCTTTTGGGTCTCTGTTGTAATTAATTCATTGTATCAATGGAATTGGGAAATCATTGGAATGAAACTTGATAGAAATACAAAATTGTCAAAGTTAGAATCTTGAGTTTGTTTCCATTCTTTTTTGCCCCCAAAATTTCAAAGTGTCCACATTGGCTCAAATCCTTATTTTTTGTCTTTGGTTCCTTAATTTGCTTTCAAATCATTTTTGTCTTAAATTTTGATTTCAATATGCAACATTTTGATTTAAGATACCTATCCTTATGGCTAAACTAAATTTATTTGAACGTCTAAATCTCTTCCTATATACTTTATTTTCACATTTTTCTTTTATTGAAATTTATGGTCTCTTAATCATAGATATTATCGATAAAGTTATGCTCTTTTCTTGACTAGCACAATGATACTTTAATTAACCGCATAATATTATTCAATTGTTAGTTAAGATAACCTTGCAGTATCTTTAGCCATATCTTCAAATTAAAGTTTAATTGGAAATTAATACACCTAATTATTTGTTGTAAGCATTTTAGACTCATCAAAATCCAGTTGTAGTTAATTTCCTTTTGTCACATTGTAGGCCCTATTCTTTGACAAAGTAAAAGTGCACAACTCCAAGTGTTCTCCTTATCTATCAAGAGCATTATTCTAGTCTTCCCTCTTCATTATTGAAGGGTTTTACTCCTTAGAGCTTATTCAATTAATTAGTTAATTATTCTTGTTATATAAAGTAATTCACCATAAATGACACCATATATCAAGAATAAAGATCATTAATAGAAGAAATCTCATATGTGTTAGGTTGATTATAAATGAAAAAAAAAATAGAAATTAATGTTAAATCATGGTAAATCACCGATCAATCCAACTAGTTGCTACAACAATCAACCTTAGGAGTTAGTCACAACCATATATGATTAATTTTTAGGAAGATGACTACCATGGATTCAACTATAAGTTTTTTGTTTTTCAAGACCCTCTTGACTATGAAGTCTAACTCATGATGATTATTGTCTATTTATGCATAAATTTTTATAACTTTGTTTTTTGTTATCAGCCAAAATGTCTTATACTAATGGAAATTGATATATCCTTACTTATTCCACTTATGTAAACAATTTTTCCCTCTTGGTGGATGATTTCATTAAATCTAATATGGATGCTATTCTCATCTTGCAACGCAAGATTCTGTTGGCCTGCTTCTATGCTTCAACTTGGTGGAACATTTGGAAGGAAAGGAATGCTAGGCTTTTTGAATCCAATTACATCAACCACCCGACGTCATTTGGGAATCCATTATTGTTAATTTGGCTGCTTGGTGTTCTAAATCTTCTATGTTCAAAGATTATAATTTAGCTTCCATTGCTCTTAATTAGAAGGCTTTTTTGTAGCACTTGCATGCTCCTTGCATGCTTTTGAATGAAATCGTATCTTTTCCAAAAAAAAATGTAAACAATTTTTCCCTCAAACAAAATACTAAAGAGTCTTTTCGGACTCGTCTTCTATATTTAGTACCGGGGAGTAAATTGGCCTCCACTCAAATAAAGATTGAGTCTTCCTTCAAATAGACATCTACTAGTTTAGCTCTTAGCTATGCAACCCCTCTCTAGAGCACTCAACGAGGTAGATATAACTCTTTATTACATATCTTTACTATGACTATGTCTCCAAACCTTTTTTGTTAAAATTCGATGATTTTATCGACATGATTAAGTTAGGAGCATAATATCTTGAATGGTGTTAAATTACTAACTAACCTAAAAATTTAAACGAATGAATTAGAGTAAATTTAATTATACTGATCAACAGCAGGCAAGAATGTAATGGAACAAAAGTTCATTTCAGAATATTGTTCGGTTTTAAAATATAATTAATATGTTGGTGGTAGAGAACAAAGAAGTAAAAAGAAAATATTCAAGGTTCTCAAAAAAAAAATAATAATAATAATATAAGTATATATATATATATGTGTGTGTAACGATATAATTAGGACATTTTTAGAATTTGTTAAAATAGGCACGTGATTATTCATGAAGCTAATTGGGAAAGTTTTATGAATACAAATAGGTTAAATTATCAAAAAAAAAAAAAACGCCTTGAACGGTATGATTTGAACCAAAAACACTACTAAATTTTGAGAAGTTCCAAAACCACTTTTAAATTTTACAAAATATTTTTAAAATACTTGTGCTGTTAATTTGGACGAAAACAGTTAGAATTTTGTTTCAAAACTAAATATTATGACCTTTAAAAAAGTTTAGAAAATACCTTTGGCCTTCAATTTTTTTAAACTTTATCATTAAATTTTTTTAATGAAAGGTTATAGTTTTGTTTCGAATACTCTAAACATTTAATTGTAAAAGAAATTTTTTACAGTTGAAAATTTAACTTATCAATATTAATTGTTAATTAATTGAATTGTTAATTTGATGATTAATCATGATGTAGTAACTTAGATGATAAATTCAATTCATAGTAGTTATTTAGTTAATAACATATTTATTCAAACAAGATTTTAAGAAACATTTTGTAAAATTTATGGATATTTTTAAAACTTTTACAAGTTCAGGTATAAGTTTGACACAAATTTCATAAAGCTACCGAATGATGTGGTTTTTTTTTTTTTTTTTTTGGTTTTTTATGAGAGAGGAAAAAATATAATAAAATGAAGATGGAAAAGCTAACGAATGTTACTGTTTCTAAAGACCAAAATCATGACAAATGTGTTAAAAATAAATATTAAAAAAATAGCCTACCAAGAATAAACCTACTTCCAAGCATATAAAAAATATTTCAAGTTGAATCGAAGCCCAAACAACATCAACCCCAGAATCCAACTGAAGTTTTCAGTTCTTTTTAATTGAAACCCAACTCAAATTGAAAAATCAAAAACAAAAACAAAAACAAAAACAATCCAACCCTTTTAATTTGGATTGGACTGTACATGTCTATAAAATTATAGATACTCTTGTATATTCCTAGTTTAAAGTTCAGAACTAAATTTGTAGGTAACCCATTACTTATTTTACGATCCGCATTGATACTAATCAAATGCCACAAAATAAAAAGAACAAGGGTATAATTTACCATTGACCCTTATATTTAGTACAGAAAATATTTTTCTTGAATAAAAAAAAGAACCGAATTTAGTGCCAAAATTCTGCAGAAAAATGAAAGAAAAAAAAAAAAAGAAAAGAAAAGGAAAGGCCCACTGGAGGGAAAAAAAAAAAGAAGCAACAATTGGATCTTCTGAACATGGAAGACCCTATTAGTCATCCAAGGATTTCACAGTACAACAAGCTTTACAAAAATAAATAAATAAAATAAACTGTTCATATTAGCTCTCACTATCCTCTTCAAATAATAATTAATACAAAAGTGTTTCTTCCTTCCATAATTAAATTCAAAGAAATAATAATTTCATTTCTATATATGGAAATGATCTTGCATAGAAAAACTATAAAGGAAACAAACATAGAAAAACAACCAATTTGAATCACCAAACCAACAGAAACCAGAAGCTAAGAGAAGCCAACATGGAGAAGACATTCAACTTTTGGAGCTAAGAGTGGACATCACCTTGAACAGCAAGACAAATAGCTTTCCGATTTCTTTGATCCACCGTTGTTAACGAGGCTCACCCGGTTGACGGATAATTCTGCTTTGTAGGCATCAGAGTTCAGGACCTTCCTGCTGACGTTGTTGTATATTTCTCGGATCACAATCTCGAAAGCCTTTTTAACATTAGTTGAGTCTAGAGCTGATGTTTCCATGAAGAACAACCCTTCGGCTTCTGCGAGACTCGTCCCTTCCTCAACAGTCACGTCCCTGATGTTTTCCAAGTCACATTTGTTCCCGACTAGCATCATCGCCACGGTCGTATCGGAATGAGCTGCATAATGATATGAATAAGATATGAAAACTGATCATTTTAAGCAACCAGATAGCATTAATTCATCATTGAATGGGGAAAGAGAGAAACTCTTAAGGCAGACAATTGAACAGAGAAATCAAGCATATAGCAGCTGCAACTTTTCGAACTGATTAATTTGTGCTCACTATATCACACTTTCATGTCAATTACAGAAACCCCTTCAACTTTTCCAGGCAATTGGCTCACCCAAATTCGAATTTAAATTTGGCTGTAAGCTATGTTGTATAATCAACAAAGGTCCCATCCAGATATACCATATCCAAATCAACTCCACCCAATTGTTCTAGAAAAAGTGCATAACCTACATGATTGAGCAAATGAAAATCATACATACTAAATCCCGGGACGTAAATTTGCTAAGTAACTGCAAGGTCTTCATCAGTAACCATCCTCCGAAACAATAATCCAAGATATTCGTTAAATAAAATATAAAGTTTTCTCTCCAAGGAGTGGCGTGGTGGTCGAAGGCTTGGATTTTGAAAATGTGCTCCTCTCAAAATCCGAGATTTGAGACTATGGTGTGATATTAATTTGTAGGCACCTTCCGTATCTCCATTCTTTCGATGTCTTCCGGTGCCTAGCCTAGGGACGGGCGTGGTTACCTTAGGTATAGTGGAACGAAGCTACGATTTTCTAATTTCAAAAATAATAATAATAAATATATAAAATATGAAGTTTTACAATAAGACCAACACGAAAAGATAAAAAAGCTTAGGAAGCACGACCTTGCTCGAACATGATATGTTCTGTAGGTTGTACTACTTTGTCCTTGAGTTCTAAAAAAACAGAGGCTTAAGGAACAAACTAGATTTTTTTATTGATTCAGCATTTGGGAGTAGGGGATTCAAATATGTAACGTCTTGATTACTAAGTCATACAAGATGCCGCCATGCTCTCGTTGACGAGCAAACTAAAATACTTGAAATGTACAAGGACCAAAAGAGAGCAAGTGCTAAAATTTTAGAGGTCGAAATAGGATTTAAACCAACATTTTTTCAACTATAAGGTGAGGCTACAAAGATAGAATCATCAAGTAACTACTTCACTTCCACGAAAGGGGTGGAACTCCTGATCAAAAGGGCATACTCAAAGCAACTGATTGACCAAAGATTTTATTAAAATTAGTCCTTTGTTTAACTGTTGGAGCAATCAGTCACATCCAGATGCATCTAACTACGCCTAAACCAGAAATTTCATCCAATAAAGTAAAAGGCCAAACGAGTAAAACATAATCAGCTGGTAAGTTCTACATATTAAGTTTAATTCAGCTATTCTACAGACTTTTTTGGATTGATTTGTAAATTTTCATAACATTTCATCAAAAGGGGTCATAGGATGAGGACACCAACAGTTGAAACTAGAGAGAATCCGAAGCTTGCTTGAGAATGTGAGACCAATCTGAAGTCTGATAGGTTTTTTTTTTTTTTTTTTTGGAAACTAGGGTATCCACGACCATCCCTAAGGCATCGGGAGACATCAAAATAATAAAGACATGAGAGGTTTCTACAAATTAATGTCAGAGTTGAGTCTCGAACAAGGACGCCCAAGCTTTCGACCACCGTGCCACACGATCTCACAGTGAAAAGTATAAGATAAATGAAGCAGCAAATTCGGAGCTAATTAGAGTAAATTTCAGGGGGAATGAACAAGCAGCATAAGTTACTACTTCAGAAAATCTTATAGAGGTAGTTGCTGCGCCTAGGTTACTACTTCAGAATCCAGATCTAGACATCTAAACCAAAATTCTGAGAACCAAACAGCATAAGTTAGGAACTCACTCTTGAGCTCGTCGAGCCACCGGCCGAGGCTGTCGAAAGTGGAGCGGCGGCTGATATCGTAAACGATGAGAGCACCGACAGCGCCGCGGTAGTAAGCGGAGGTGACGGCGCGGAACCGCTCTTGGCCGGCAGTGTCCCAAATCTGAGCCTTAACCTGTTTGCCGTCGACATCCATAACCTGAGTCTGAAATTCGACGCCGATGGTGGCCTTGGAGTGGAGATTGAACTCGTTTCTGGCGTAACGAGACAACAAATTGGATTTGCCGACGGCGGAGTCGCCGATAATGACGATCTTGAAGAGGTACTCCTCGCCGCCTCCTTCGTCGTCCGACGACGACATTGCTGCTCAGCCTTCGATTCTGTCTGTCGTCTGCTTCTTCTTCTTCTTCGGGTGTAGATTTGTTTGAAGATTTCAAGTAGAAAACAGAATCGAAGATGGAAATGGAAAGTGGGTTAAGAAGATGATATTGCAACTTTTGAGAGAGATGGAAGGGACAAACTCCGCTTGTAACGCTAGTGGCTACTGCCTTTTCCTTTTCCCCTTCATCATCTCTTCAATATTATTAAAAAACAAATTCATAGGAATGTTTTTTTGTCACTTTTTAAAATAATAATTAGATTGATTTTAAATTTTAATATATTCTTAAAAGTGATTGTTTTAATTTTAACGTAAATTTAGTTTTTAAAAAATACAAAACTTAAACTAGAATAATAGACTCTTTTTTTCTTTCTTGAAAGGTGAGAGAAATGGGAGAGAGGGAAAAAGATATAATAAAATTGTTTTATTATTATGGGAAGGAGATATAATAAAATTGTTTTATTATTATTATTTTATCCATTCATAAATTTTAACTATGGTTAAGATTTTTTTTTTTTTTTTTTAATTTAAGGATTATTTTATAACTTTTTTTTAAGTTAATAATTAAAATTGAACTTTTGAAAGTTGGGAAACTAAAATGAAACAAAAATAATAATTGGGAGACTAAAATTAGACTTTTGAAAGTTCAAAAACCAAAATGTAACTTACTAAGAATGTACATGGGTTGGGTTGGGTAGGGTTGAAGGTGATTTTAAACCCAACCCAAAATTTTGGGTTGGTAATTTTTCCAACCCAACCCAATTCAATCAAAGAGACAACCCAACCCTTATATTTTGTGTCGGGTCATCGGGTTCACAACAATTATAACAAAAAATTGGAACCAAAAATTTAATATCAACACGCTTGAGAATTGCTTCAATTTTCAAAAATTAAATTTTAATACAAGATTTCACTATACCTCTTACATATGAAATTAAATCAAAATAAATCAAGTTTAAGCTTAAATGTAAATTTTAATTTGTAAATAATAAAAAAATATTTATTAAAAAAAAAAAAAGAAAAAAATTCAACTTAAAATTTCAAATTATAGAAAATTGTGTAATATAGATAATTTCTTTAATAATTTAATATAAATGAGAAGCCTAATAAATATTTTAGAAGTGGTTGAATAAAAAAAATATACAAGAAAAATGGTTAAAAAAGATAAATCTCTTTCAAAGAAAAGTGAATTCATGATACGAATATGTTTAAAAAATTTCACACATTAATAGGGAAGGTCTCCAACCACAAATGCTATAGACATTTAATGAAATTAAATCCATAGTCTATTATATAGATTAGCTCAGTTTGGGTTAAACCCAACCCATACAATTTGGGTTGGGTAGTCCGTGTTCGTCGGGTTATCGATTTTTTTGAACACCCCTAAAACTTACATGATGGGACCAAAATGCTATTTTACCTAAATAAATATTATTGAACCTATGTTTGTGTAAAAGTGTTTAATTTTGAAATGTAAGACTAAATTGAAACTAAATTAAGGATTAAAAAAGTAATTTTCTTTTTATATATATAATTAAGATCGAATTAACTATTTTTAATTCTTTTATTTTTCAACTCAACATTTGTTGTTTTAAAATGTTAATACACGAAACTCAATTATTTCTTTTTTTATTTTTAACTTTTAAAAATACCGAGTTTTTTAAGTTTTACGGGACACAAGATGACCACATTTATATCAGCTATTTTTTTTTTTCTTTTTTTTTCTAATATAGTATTAGATTGGGGATTCGGTCAACTACTCAAAACAGTTTAAACAAATTTAGATTTGCAAACTTCAACCTTCATAAACCGTTGACTAAAATCATGATTCCAACACCTACAAGAATAGTCAACAATTTTATTTGTATAACAAAAATATGTAAAACCAAAAGAAAGAATAAGCCCTTTTTCCTTTTACATAAGAATCAAAATTTTCTTAACTTCAACCATCATAAACCTAAATTAACAAAAGTTGTCAACCAAATAAACTATCAAAATGACTTGGCAGTTAAGATGGTCTTAAAAAACTAAAAGGTTACAAATTTATGATGATAATCTTGCGGTAACACCCGATTCTCAAACAGAAAAGTGTATTTCATACAAATTTCTTTAAAAACTAAATATTATAAAATCATGTGATTTATCTCAAAAAAATAGTTGAGATGCCCTTAATGTGATTCCGACTAAAAAATTGGAAACCAAAACTTATAAAGACAATCCATAAATGAATGTGAACATTAAAAAGAGAGTCAAAGATAGGTTACACTAAAATGAGAAAGACCAAAATTAAAAGGTGAGGTAACCAATTCAAAATTAGTTTACATGGAAAAAGAAGAATGAGCATATAATTCAAATAAAATTTAAAGAACTACTCCCTTTATGTACAAATGATCTTTTTGCTTGTCCTTTTTTTTTTTTTTATTCTAAAATTTTGGAGGGGTTAGTGGAAAGAACAAATTTGTTTAAAAGGCAAAATTCTGAGGTACCATTTAATTTTCCAACTATTATAATTCCAGATGTTATGAGCATTCTTTACTTCCACATGTGCAATTCTCACTTTCTTGGTTAAGCTTCTGAAAAAAAAAAAAAAAAAAAAACAACAACAACAACAAAAGATGAGAAATTTCTCATGAAGATGATAAATTTTTTTTTTTTTTTTTAAACCAAGATGATAAATAGTTTAGAAGCCCAAGTGATTTAATTTGTAATAGGGAATGGTATGATAATCTAATGAAAAAAATCTATTTTTCTTTTAAAATTTGAGGCATATTATCATTGAAATATAATTATAATTAAACTATTAAAGAGTTGACGTGTTAAATCTAAAATTGTTAACTACTTTAAAATAAACAACTCCACCTAAACCCTAAACCTTTAATAAAAATGATGGTTTTGAACATGATTTCCAAAGAGACCTAAATTTTTGTGCAAACATTACTTCACAGCTCTAGTCAATTTATAGAATCTTTAAAACATGCATCATTAATTTGAAATATTAAGAAAATGATTTTGCAAGCATTTGAATTGAGTTTTCATATAGAACAAAATTAATCTCTTTTTAATTAGTAAAAGGTTGTTTAGAGTACCTGAATTTGATTTTGTAGGCCTTTGATATGCTGCACTGCTAAGTCCAACATGTCTGAATAGCTTGTTTGCTACAATAACACCACAAAAATGAAATGAAAAATAGTTCAAAGAAACTTATTAGACACAAAATTAAAACTTCCAAATACTTGTTAATTTTTTTTTAAAAACTATATATACTAGTATACTATATTATACTCGACACTAAAATTTAACCAAAACTAGTTTCTAGACAATCCTTAATCGATAATAAACATCATATACTAATCATTTTGGACAAGATAAATTGAGAAAAACAAAATAATATTAATATTCAGCTCAAAGATAAGAGAGCTATTATAATTTTTCGGTGTAAATATCTATCCATGATTAATAAATCATGAGTTCCAGTCCATCATCTCTATTAATGGGTTGAATTTTTTAAAAAAAAAATTATAATATTTAGGTTGAAAATTAAATCTTCTACCCCATATAAAAAATGGAAAAAGAAAAAATGAATACTTTTGAATTGTACCTTATCCATGTTAGGAACAAGGTCTTGAAGTTTCTTCAATTTTCCACTGATTCTAGTTCTTCTCTCCTGCACATACAATTAAGTAACTAAACACAAACCGAACATTTTTCTAATTATCAAATTCAAATGAAGTTGTTAGTATATGTGTAGAAATTCATCATGTACACATGCAATGCACGTAAAAGTTTGAACGAATTACCCTCTCGGCGATGCTGCGAGGGTGAGTGGCGCAACCGCGCTTGGCTCGGATCTTACAAGGAACAGAGTCCTCTGGAATTTGAAGCAGCCTCTCCACCGTTGCCATTTCCAGACTTGTCTGTGGCAGGCTAAACTGTAACATTATGCAAATAAGCCAACCACCCAAACATGTAAAATTAACTTTACTTGTTTGTGAATGTTAAAATTAGTTAATGAAATATATATCCACTACTTAAAAGTGAAAAGTTTTGGCCATATTTTTTTAATTATTGGTTTCTTAGATTGTCTAATTAATTCCATTAAACTTCTACCATGTTTAGTAGTAGTACTTATATGTAAGGTTAACAAAAAAATGTGTATGTAATTGATCATTCATTAAACATAAGAGACTAAATTGAAAAGCACTCTATTAGGTCGCTGATAGGGTACAAGGGTAAGATAGGAATATTAGTATATTATATGTAAGGGTAGAATAGTAATTAGCATTTAAGGGTTTTATTATAAATAGGAGTCTTAAGGCATTTGGAAAGTAATGAATATTTTGGTATTGTGGTCTTGTTGTCTTGTTCAACAAGTTGGGAGAGAGTAGCCCTCTCGAAAGGCTATGGTATGGTATTGTAACGTCCTTCTATCTCTATTATCTTAATATATTGTGTTTTGTTGTTAATCTTTTCGGTGTTAGTTCCGTTGTGCTTGTTAAGGCTATTAGTGTCTTAATAGTCGCTTGCGCGCACCTCGACTATTATCATGGGACATATTTGAAATTAATTGTTAGATAGGTGACATTTATAGATTGAATCCATCATCTCTAAGTTTTCCAAAATCCTCTTGACCACTCGACCACTCCGCAATGGTTTTACATTTAGAAGTTAATATAACTAATCACATTTATATTAGACAAATATGAGAATCAACAACCATTACGAAGTGACGTCTTCAAGAAAAAATTATTAAGAAGTGATCTAGTGGTCAAAAGGGTCTTGAAAAATTAAGAGATGATGAATTCAAAATGGCTACCTACCTAAAAATTATATTTTTTACGTGTTTCCTTGACATCAAAATATTATAGGGTGAGACAATATATCTTGTGACGAATAGTTGAGCTTGCGTACAAGCTAGCCTGAATAGTCGTCTATCTTAAAATCCAATTAACTTTTTGATATGAAATCTTTAACAATGCCTAGGTCGGATTTCAATTCATGAACCGAATATATGTTTGAGTTTCATGGACTTAACTTCCAGACGGATATATAATACACATTAGATAACATATCGTTTCATCTTAAAAAAACAATCGTCAATAAAAGGAATAACTCTATGATCTTATAAAGGTCGAACATAGGAAAATCACATTAATTTAGAGAAAGTATAATGTAAGTACCTGAGATTCAAGAGCAGTGAGGCAATTAAAGAACTGATCATCAGAATGGTGCTTGGATCTTTTAGCATGAGGTTGACCAAAGGCAATGGAGTTTGAATTGGAGTCCCAATTAGAGTCCATACCAAAACCAGTGAGCCCATTATTATTATTATTATTATTATTATTATTATTGCTAACACCACCTTCAACAACAACACTTTCATTCATCATTTCTGAGAATTGAGAATTATTATTATCATGTCCACCATTGTTGAAGCTCAGCTGTGACTTCAGCCTTCCTATTCCTCCTCCTCCTCCCCTTGTCAATGAAAATCCTCCTATACACATTCATCATATACCCTTGTTACTTTATTACTCGAATTCAGAAGACTCGAAAGTGTAAAGAATCTTACATTAGAGAGGTTAGGAGACATCCTAAATATTTATATAAAATAAACGGATCATTCTACTTATTATCAAGTGGTTTTTAGATGAAACTTCATACTAATCTAATATGTTATCTCAAATAGATTTCAATCCAATAAAAAGAACGGAAATGAAATTCAAAGATTAATTAATCTAAAGAGACATCGTCTTAGGCATGTTAAAGATTTCACATCATCTTCTTCTATATTTTTAATTGATTTGAACATATATTTCAATATAATGATTTTTCTTTTTTGGAACAATAATATTTTAGGTTAGAAGATTGAGATCATGAATTTGTGGAAAATATGTCAACGGTTTTTTAACTATGCTCAGATTGACAATTATTTCCTAATTTCTTTTGTTACATTTAATATTATATTTCAATAATAATTCAACACACACAATAACTTCTTATTTAGCTAAATTAATTGATATAAAATATATGGTCATTACTAAAAAGTAGAAATATTAAGGTTCACAATTTTAGATGCTGGATATTTATTCACATACATGTTCGACGAGTAAAGATAAATTTGCTTAATGACAACACCAATATGTTTTTCTTTTTCATGTAACTGGTTTCTAAATACACTATTAAATAATATTAGCAAATTAATAACATTTTCTATTTTTAGAAAAAAAAACCCCTCTCTCTATATATATATATATTAGAGTTGTAGGTTCAAAACTATTATCCTATTATTTGTTTTTTTAGAGTTGTAGGTTCAAAACTACTATCTTGTTATTTGTTTTTTTAGTGTCACACCAATATTTTAGATATGAATATTTGAATCTACACTTTTTAAGTTGAAGATAAATATTAATTATTATCAAGCCCAATCATTTAAGTGATTGTTATATGTAGTCTATAAAGAAATGTAAATATCATTTACTATTTTTTATTTTAAGATATATTTTTTCATTTTTTGAGAATATAACATGTATAAAATAATGATCTTTATATTGAAATATATGTTCAAATCAATTAAACACATAGTTATCGGTCACTATATAATTAAGCATATAAATTACATGATAATAATGGAATAAAATTAAAGGCATATGATGGGTCCCTTCACTTTAATTTCTTATTTTTGTCAAATTCAACACAAAACCAATAAAAACAAAACATGGAAAGCTACTTTATAAAAAATCAAATCAAACATTTCAAATGTAAACGACAATATGACAACCAAACAAATCAAAATAGATGAAATCAAAATGGATGAAACAAAGTCCATATCGACATGTATTTTCAAATCGATACAGTTCAATCCGACCCAACCCGACCAGACCAAACATTTTGTTTTTAATTTATGTGGGGGCAAGTCATTGTCACTAAATTAAAAAGGTCTTGTTGATTTATTCGTAGAATCATCCGTAGTGGATAATTGCTCTATTAAGATGAGTAGTGGATTGGATTCTATTTTTTTCCACCATTATTAAAGATGCTTGAAAACAACGGCAGTTCTTTAGCTATATTGGCTACCAAAACTACATGTCGGCTTTCACCCAACTGAGGATTGGAAATATTAATTTATTTTTTAAAAAATAAAAGTAAAGTAAACATTGCAATTGAGACAGCATCAACCACGTGACTTATGACCTGGAACCTGGATTTGGAGAAAAATACTGTACTTTTTAAATTTTAAATACATCAAAAAGTTATTAAATTACAAGTATGATCCCAAAACTAAAAAAAAAAACAAAAATCTTGTGTAATATAACTATGAAATTTGAAGAATTTTCAATAAATATCTAATCTTTAATATGTATAATATATATATATATATCAATTTTGTATCTAATAAGATACCAAAGTGTTGAATTCCATTTTTGTCTAATAAAATCAAGCACTTAAAAAAAAAAAAAGCCTTGATAAGTCTAGATCAAAAGAAGTACAAAATTAAAATCTTAAAGATTTGTTAAACATAAAATAACAATTAAAAAAATAACTTTAATTAAAGTGGAAATCTGTTAAATACAAAATATAAGCTTGATGTAGTTGTTGAAATTTCAAAGACATAGACACAACTCTTTATATAAAAATAAATTAAATTAATTTAGATATAACTCTCAATATATCACATACGCGTAGGAGGGTAATTTGGTCAATTTGAAAACTCGGCGGTATATTTTAGTAAATTCGTGTATCTAGTCAACGGCCATCAGACTTTTATAAGGAACGCGTTGAAGCCACGCGCCGGCGAGGCAACGGCGAAATAAGAGAGAGAAAGAGAGAGTACCGGTTCCTTCAGCGCCGCCGGAGAGATGGCTGAGAAATCCCGCCGGAGAGCTTCTCTGGCGAACCAACGGCGACGAGGAAGACGATTGCCCACCATTTCTCACCGTCGCGTAATCCCCAAGCGCCAAATCGTGGAGTCCGTACGACCGGTGCAAGGCCGCCGCCGCCGCCGACGATTGAACCACCTTCTGAGAGGAATCCACGATGGAGGATTCGGCGGATGAGAAGTAGTTGCCGCCGAACGACGGCGGCGTACGGAACGCCTCGGCGGAGTCCGGTTGCCGATTACCAATCACCGAATCCACCGCCGAGGTCAGCAAAGACCCAGGTGCAGAACCGTAGCGAGTGAGACCTCCGCCGCCGCCGCCTGTGCCGGCGGCTCCGACGCCGGCGGAGGACATGGATTTCTGGGAGGAAGAAGAAGAGGAAGTGGATAGGTACATATGGGGGGATTTTAGAGAGAGATCTGAATGAAGAAAAAATGAAATGAAATTGAAAATTGAAAATAGAAAAGGGAGATTTGAGATTGAGATTGGGGAAATGCAAATGGAAAAACAGCAATAACAAAGTACTTTTATAGCTATAAAATAAATGAAATTAAATATTTGCTTTTGCTTCTTTATAATACGCCTAAGGGAAATGATATTCTTACCCTTACCTTCGTGTTACCACTACTCAACATTTTTTTTTTCAAGATTTTAAATATTTATATCTCACATTTTATATATTTATATAAGGCTTAATCGCAAATTTAATCTACATGTTTGAATAAAGTTATAAATTAATCTCTGTTCGATAATCATCTAGGTTTAATTTTTTATTATTTAAATATAAGTATATAACAATTATTTTATCGTATTTTTTTTATTTGTATATCTACGTTTTAATTTTTAAATCATATAAATTAAGTTATAACTTCATATTAAATTCTAACTTGTTATTCAATTTTAAGAACTAATTTATAATTTACCAAAATATTAATTGCATGGTGATGTTGATGAATATTTGGATTTTGGGATTAGACTAATAAAAAAATATCAATTTTTTTAGTTCAACAATAATTATGGTCGAAAAAATCGAATTTATAATCTCTTAGTTATAGATATACACTTGTCAATCGAATAATTGACACATGAAATAAAATTTGAACACATGCTTTTTAACTCATATATATTAATATCGTTAAGTTATTGGTTTGTTTGTGAGTGGAATTTTTTTTTAGTTAATAAGTGAAAATGGTTATGGAAAAGCATTTTGGTTAAAAGAGGAACGTACCTCATTTGCTTTTTCTTGCCAAAATTGGAGTTTGTGTTTAAAATGTATTTTAGAGTGTTAGTATAGGTTATTAAAAATACTTTCTTTACAAAAATTGTGTTGTTTAGTTAAATTTTTAGAGAGGCTATAAGAATTAAGAGTGTTTCTTTTTAAAATCAATGATAAAAATGGTTAAAAAAATCTTAAATAGATTAAAAATAAAGGACGACCAAAAGATAAAAGTGGTATATTTAACTAAGAGATTATAAGTTTGAATCCTCTACTTACAAATATTATTGTTTCGTTTTTTAAATATTATATTGATTGAAAGCTAGGTAAGAAACATACAATTTATAATCTAATGAGAATTAAAAAAACACTTTACAGTTTAGCCCAATAGAAAAATGTCATAATCAAAATATAAAGAAGATTTATGGCAATAGGCAAGTAGCTAGCCACATTCGAAGTGATTCCTTACCAAAGATCTTCGAGGGCTTCCAATTATGTTCAAGCCATATGAACTAAAAAAATACCTGAAATTACTCAAAAGAAATTAAGATTATTAAAAAATGTCAGATTTTATTAAAGAAGAAGGGGTGTTTTGATTGACCTAATTAAAGAGCTATTACAAATAAGTTTTTGCGGTCCATCTTGAGACAAACACATCAAACACTACAAGAAAAACATTACAAGAAGAAGGGGTGTTTGTTTGACCTAATTAAAAAGCTATTACAAATAAGTTTTTACAATCTATCTTCACACAAACACGTCCAAAATTTTTATAGAATTTTTGAGATTTGTGTTGTTTTAAGGTAGAACCTATAAGTTATAGTTCTAGATTCATTTATAAAAGTTTAAGATTCTAATCATATTTTTTGTTCTCTATTTCAGGTATTTTATTGCTGCAATAAAGACGTGAATGAGATTATGTTATTAGGGTTACATTTTGGTCTTCTTTTTGTATTACTTAGGCCCTTTTGATAACTATTTGGTTTTTTGTTTTATGTTTTTGAAATTTAAGCCTATTTTTACTTAAATTTTCTACTCACATTTTTTACAATATAACTATCTTTCCTTAAGAAAGTATGTGAATACTAACCAACTTTCAAAAATAAAAACAAGTTTTTTTTCTTCCAAATTTTGGTTTGGTTTCTATAAATATAGGTGAGGTGTAAATATCCAAGAAAAAAAAACATATGGTAAGGTAGTTGCTGTAGACTTAAATTTCAAAAACAAAAAATTAAAAATTAAATAGTTATCAAACGGGTGTTTAGGGGTACGTTTTTCATTTCTAATATTGAATTATGTTATTTTGAATGATGAAGTTTTGTAAACATCAATGAATTATGAATCTTTTTCTTTATGTTATATGGAAACTTTAACATGGTTTAATTTGTTGAATGTATGAACTTATTTTGGATGTTGAATTACTATTTATGGATTCATTTGGAGATTCATTTCGAATGTTGACGTTATTTTAAAAATAAAATAAATTTAGGAAATAAAAAAAAACCTGGAGATCTACGGTGACGAAGCGCTCCATCGCCGTAGGATGTCTAAGCCAACAGAACTGACCTCCGTTGGCATAGGGTGTTTAGGCGCAATTTTTCGTCGGCATAGCCTATGCCGACGGAGCTGGCGACGGAAGAACTTTCATTGCCATAGACTACGGCAATGGAAATATAGATTTAAGGCGACGGAAATTTTCGTCGCCTAAAACCTCTTTTCTTGTAGTGAAATGAGTTATTATAATCACTCATTTCTTATCACTAAAAAAAATCACTCATTTTTAATCACTAATTTCTAATATTCAAAATAGTCATTCATTGATAACATCTCATTTCTAATCATACATGTCTAATTATTCATTTCTAGCAACTCATTTCTAATCATACATGTCTAATTATTCATTTCTAAGTATTCGTTTCTAACCCTTTAAAATAATTATTCATTTTTAACAATTTTCAAACGAGCTACTGTCTACAACCAGTCTACAAAAATCATCATCTAAACGAGCTATTGACTCCAACCCCTCTACAAAAAACCACATTCAAACGAGTTATTACTAAAACTCAAAATTTCAATCATTCAAAATAATCTCTCATTTCTAATCACTTACAATTTCACATTCAAACACCTTCCAAGGATTTCTACTTCAAAAGGAAAATTAAAAGAAAAAATAGGATTTCAACATTTATTTTATTTATTTTGGATTTTATATGTATAGCAAAAAAAAATAAAAATATTAAAAATAATGTTTTTTAAAAGCAATTAGGTATGTAGTAAAAAAATGGGGTGGTCCTTATAAAATAACAAAAATGTCCACGTTTCACCCAGTTTTGAGCTAATAGTCTTCAGTTGTTTGATCGGCAAAGGAAAATTTTTAAAAAAAAAAAAAAAACAAATCCTAAATATGTTATACATGTAATATTTTACAAAAAAAAAAAAAAAAAAAGGAAAGAAAGAAAAGAATATGCTAGAATTACAATGCAATGCTCAAAAGTTGTTAATGAGAGTAAATTCTCTCTTTATATGTGTATATATATATTTTTTATTGTTTGAACAAATTTATGCATACATCATTGACTATTATCACGAAACATACCTAAACGCATATGATTCTCTATTTGAGAAGGGTTTCAAGATAAATTTATCTCACCCAATAGAAGGGATTTCCCAAATTATCCATATTAGGTAAAGGCGTTGAAATTATCCAAATTTAATATAAAAGTTGAATTTTCCCAAAAAAAAATTTATGTGATTGAAGATTATAATTAGTGGCCTTCTATATTCTTTCTTTCTCGAGGTATAATTTAAATTATTTTTTAATTTTATTTTTACTTGATCACATTAATAATCATCATGCAAATATATAAATAGATAATAGATGGAGAAAGAAGTATCGCATTTTCAAGTTGACCTAATTAGTCGAGTCAACATTTTCATGCTATACTATATATGTATTTATAGTTCTTTTAGTTTTTAGAGAAAGTTATAAATGGGGGACCAAGTTAGTTAGTTTTCTTTTTCTTTTTCTTTTTTACGAATTTTAAAGCCTAATATCAAATTTAGAATTTTTTGAACCATACAAATATATTTTTAAAATATAATTAAAAAACCGGTAAAAATCTTGAATAATTTAGTCCATACTACGAAGTTTATAGACCATAGAAATATATGTTTTTTTTAATTGCATTTCTTTTTCTTTATTAATTTGTTTACGTACAAGTGGGGATTAAAAAAAAGAAAGTGTAAACGAATCAAAGTCCACTCTCTTTTTATCCGCTTTTTTTCCCATTTGAATTTATTTTTCATTTTTAAGAAAATATTGCTGTTAATTTATGAACGGTGACTTTAACTTTAAATTAGTGTGCCTTTTAAAAAGAAAAGAAAAGAAAGGGTTTATCTGAGTAAAGCAATTATTATGGGTACAAGATTAGTGTTTATAGGCTGTGTTTGTTTTTTTAGACATAAGAGTGAGTGAAAGTTAGGGGTGAATAAAAATCCGACGATCCAAGTAACCCGAACCAACCCAACCAAATTTAACGGGTTGGGTTGAGTTCAAAATCATGAAATTTTTATGGGTTGGGTTAGGTCAAGGATTGACCTAAAATTAACTCAACCCAACCCGACCAACCCGAATTTATTATTTAGTTTAAAAATATTTTTTGTACATGTAACATAATTATTATGTTATTTAATTATTTAGATTATATGTATATTTATTTAATTAT
>JBBMKA010034144.1:0-23566 GCA_037833695.1 Sechiopsis laciniata
CAAAGGCACTCAGTAAGAATCCCCAACCGGGGTACAGTACGAAACAACGCATCATCTAGCAATCAAGTATACAAGCATACAGTTACCAACACAGAATTCCTGGCATAAGTTGTCAACACAACTCCTGAGTCATCGGAAGTCTCTTACTCCCGGCCTAATGATCAGCTTAATAATTGATCCCAACAGATATCCTCGAAGGTCTCTACCCTCAGCCTAATGATCAACTCAAAAGTTGATCCCAAACAAATATCCTCGAAGGTATCATACCCTCGGCCAATTGACCTCTCAACAGCTAGTCCTGACCAGCTTTCCAAACTGGTCCTAGGACATCTGGGAGAGTACTCGAAGTCTGGCTCTAAACTTGAAAAGGAAATGGTGTACTCACGAACATTAGCCCGAGGGAGCTCTCTGCCCAGAGCCTACTGTCTCGCCTCGCGTTACTGTAGATCAGTGACACCGCTTCCGAGTCTATATGCATGCGTACCTGGACTGGCATAGTATGTCCCTAGGCCCCTACATTTACGTAGTTTACAGTAGCATGTGGTGTGCGCGCACACGCGTTAGGTGCCGGGCGGAAAGCTCCCTCGGGCTAATGTTCGTGAGTACACCATTTCCTTTTCGAGTTTAGAGCCGGACTTCGAGTACTCTTCCAGATGTCCCAGGACCAGTTTGGAGAGCTGGTCAGGACCTACTGTTGAGCGGTCAATTGGTCGTGGCTATGAGACCTTCGAGGATATCTGTTGGGATCAGTTATTGAGCTGATCATTAGGCCGGGAGTTATGTTGACAACTTATGCCAGAGAATTCTATGTTGGTAACTGTATGCTTGTATACTTGATTACTAGATGATGCGTTATTTTGTACTGTACCCCGGTTACGGATTCTAACTGAGTGCCTTTGCACTCACCCTTATTTTCTATGGTTTTTCCACCAGGTAACGTGGGACAGCACCAAGACGGCTAGAGGAAGAGCTGTATGATCATAGGAGCCGTCGACACTCTGTTTTATATTTTGTTTATAATTGATTCAGCATGTAGTCAGACACTGACTCCGTAGGATTTACATGTGGAACCTGATAATGTTATTTTGAATATTTTTTTTTCTGAATATTTCGAATCAGACCCCGGGGTTGCTTTTAATGTTTTGAACAGGGAATGTTTTAAATATTTATACATAGGTTCCGTGGAATTTCAAATGGATGTTTTATGCCAATTATACGTTTAGATGTTTTTATTTATCTTTTATACATGCATGCTGAGTAAGGACCAGGTTTAAGACCATTTTTAGGTCGGGTCCTTACATTTTTCTAACGCGAACACTACTTCTATAAATTCTTTTTTGGTCGTGGTGTAGTTTCGCTGTGTTTTGCTCAGCATTTTACTTGAATAATAGATTGGATGAACCAACCTTTCGCCTTGCTGTCCAAGCATCGCTCCAAAAGAATAGTCACTAGCTTCACATAAAATACATAAGGGTTTTGTCCAATCAGGTGCCTTGATGATTGGCTCTATTATGAGTGCTCGTTTCAATGTTTGGAAAGCGTTCACGCAGGCAGAATCAAACTTAAACTGTTTGTTCAATGTCAGCAGCTGGCAAAGTGGTTTCGCTATTTTGGAGAAGTCTTTAATGAATCTGCGATAAAATCTTGCATGTCCTAAGAAACTCCAGATTCCCTTTACGTTCTCTGGTCTGGCCAATTTCTCAATCACTTCAACTTTCTCTTTTGCGACCTCCATACCCTGATTTGAGATGCGATGACCCAACATAATGCCTTCCGTTACCATAAAATGGCATTTTTCCCAGTTGAGGACTAAGTTGGTTTCTTCGCATCTTTTAAGAACTCGCTGAAGGTTCGCTAGACAATCTTCAAAAGATGCTCCAAAAACTGTAAAGTCATCCATGAACACTTCCATGCATCATTCTATCAAGTCAGAGAAGATTACTAACATACATTGCTGAAATGTCGCTGGGGCATTGCATAAGCCGAACGACATTCTAAGAAAAGTGAAAATCCTGTAGGGGCAAGTGAAAGTTGTTTTCTCTTAATCTTCTGGATCGATCGTGATTTGATTGTACCCAGAGTATCCATCCAAGAAACAATAGTATTCTTGTCCAGCTACTCTATCCAACATTTGATCAACATAGGGAATGGGGAAGTGATCCTTCTTCGTTGCAACGTTAAGTTTTCGATAATCCATGCACACTTGCCAGCCCGAAACTGTTCTTGTTGGGATGAGTTTGTTTTGCTCATTACATATCACGGTTGTGCCTCCTTTCTTTGGAACACATTGAACTGGGCTGACCCATTTGCTGTCGGAAATTGGATATATTATGCCGACATCTATCCACTTGATAATTTTATTTTTCACCACCTCCTTCATCGTTGAGTTCAATCTTCGCTGTCGATCAACTGAGCGAAAGCTTTCTTCTTCTAACTGGATCTTATGCATACAGAACAAAGGGCTGATTCCCTTCAAGTCAGCTAATGTCCAGCCAATTGCTTTCTTATGCTGGCGAAGTAAATATATTAGTTGTTCCTCATTTGGTTTTTCCAATTGTGAAGATATTATCATGGGAGAGTGTTTGCTTCCACCAAAAACACGTATTTCAAATGTGGAGGTAGTGGTTTCATCTCTAAGATGGGTGGTTGTTCAACTGATGGCAGCAGTGGCTAGGCTCGGTCATTTAGACTCAGCAAATCTGTCATTGCATATAACTCTTCGTTGATTTCTTTGTCTTCCTCATCATTGTCATCACAGGGCCATAAATATTCATGGTTCGCGTCTTTCCTTCGCTCTTGCGAGCATGCTTCATAAGCTTTGCTATAATCGTCATTCAGCGAAGTTATAGTGGAACATTCTTCCAGGCCTGCCGGATATTTCATCGAATTCAGAATGTTAAACTTCATCTTTTCACCGTTCATCTAGAGAGTGATCATTCCTTCATAGACATCCACTAAAGTGCGTCATGTTTTCAAAAATGGTCTTCCCAGAATAATGGGGATTTCTTTGTTTGCCTTATAGTCCAAAATGATGAAGTCTTCCGGGTAGATGAATTTTCCTACATGGACTAAGATGTCTTCAATCTTCCCCTCCGGTTTTGAAATGGAGCTGTCTGCGAGCTGTATTATAACTGTTGTTGGTTTTGCTTCGCCAATGTGAAACTTTTAGTAAATTGACAAGGGCATCAAATTAATGTTGACCCCCAAATCACATAATGCCTTGCCAATGTAGAGTCCTCCAATGGAAATGGGAATGGTAAATGCTTTTGGATCTTTTTCCTTGGTTGGCAGCTTATTTGAAATGAAGGTACTGCATCCTTCGTTAAGCGAGATAACCTTACAATCTTCAGCTTTAGTCTTTTCCGATAATACTTCATTCAAAAAAATTTCATAGTTAGGCATTTGGCGAAGTGCGTCTAACAATGGAATGTTTATCTGAATACTTTTCAAGATCTCTAGGAATTTTTCGTATCCAAACCAATCTCTTTTCTTTTGTCTCTATTGGTATGGTGGTGGTGGTACAAATTCCCTCATTTCGCCTTCTTTTACTTCAGCGAGCTTGTTCGCTTCCTCAACAAAGAGATTTTCAGACTTTTCAACTGTATCTTTTCTGTCTTCCTCTTCGCAGTTGTCCTTTGAAACTTGTTCTGGCGAAACGTTTATAGCACAATCAGCGAGATATTCTTCTGTTACCTCATCAGTATTTTTCTCAATGACCGAAATTACTTTTATTTGTTCCTTGCCTTCTCGTTTCGCTCCTTCATTGTCCGATGGCAACCGTCCGACTGGCCTCTGCCTCAATTTTGTCGTGAGTTAGCCTAATTGTGTTTCGAGGTTTCTCAGGGTCACCTGCTTATTTTGAATAATTTATTGTTGGTTTTGTGAGGTCAGTTTACTCTCCGCTATGTGATCCTTTAACAGATTTTCTAGCAAAGTATTAAGAGCTTGGGCTGGTTGTTGTAATTGATTTCGCTGGTTTGAGAACAAGTTCCATCCCTGACCATGTTGGCCAGCTGCTCCGCCCAAACCTGGGGGGGTTTCTTGGATATCTTTGCCGAGGAACTTGGTTATTAGAGCTGCTGCCATTCGTATTGTTTGACCAGGAAAAATTTGGATGGTTCTGCTATCTTGCATTATATGTGTTCGAGTAAGGATTGTTTTATCGGTTCGCTTGAGCGAAATATACTGCTGCTGGGTTCAGCGGGCATTCTTCATACAGATGAGCTTTACCGCAGAGACTACAGGGATCTATTACGATATTCGCTAGATTAACACTTTGTACGCGAGCGTTGGCGTTGCTTAAGTTCTGAATATTCAACAACATGGATCTCATTTCAGCGACTTGTTGTTTTAACAGCGAATCACTAGTAGATTCGTCTTTAATTCCTGGTTTTGGGTCAGTTTGCAGATCATCTTATCCATTGACTCGTGTTGAGCGCAATTCTTTCAACTATTTCCACCGCTTGGTTATAAGTCTTAGAGAGAAGGGCCCCTGCAGCTGATGCATCCAGCACCATTTTTGCGGTCTCGCTCAATCCTCCATAGAAGTATTAGAATTGGACACAGAATGGGAGTCCATTATAAGGGCATTTTCACTGGATCATTTTGAAGCGATCCCATGCTTCAGCGATAGGCTCGCCTGCGCCTTGGCGAAATAGTACGATTTCGTCTCGCAACTGCATCATTTTTTTGGGCAGAAAGTACTTTAACAGGAATTTCTTTTCCAATTCTTCCCATGAGATTTCGTGTAGATTTTCAACTGTATCTAGCCATTCCTTCGCCCTTCCTTGTAATGAATGTGGGAACAGGCTTAACCTCAAATTATCGCGGGTCATGTCTGGAATGATGAACGAATCGCATACACCCATAAATTCTCTGAGATGATTATGTGGATCTTCCATTGCCAGACCATGAAACTGAGCCTTTTGTTGAAGTAGGTTGTTCATCATGGGCTTGAACTCAAATGCCCTTACTCCATTGTCAGTTATAACTCCTCTTCGCATGAACTCTGCGACATTTGGTGTGGCATAAGCTCTTACTATGTCGTCTCTATCATCTGCCATTATGATAATAGTAGCGAGGAACTGATCCACGTGCTCATAATTCGGTGTCCGACCTGCTTCGGCATTCCCTTGGTTCGCGGTAAGCAATACTGGGTTCGCGTTAGCCATTCTGTTACGAGGATTCCTCCTCTTATTTCTTCTTCTGAGTAAGCTATGCTCTAGTTCGAGGTCGAAGGGTTCCAAGAACTCTCGCCTTCGCATAAACCGTGTGAAATCACCTGTAATGAGTACACAGATTAGTTTTCAATTTAAGTCACTACTCTTACACTACTTTGCAAACACAAAAACATCTTAAAAATCCCCGCAACGGCGCCAAAAACTTGTTCGCTAAATTATCCACCACAAAATATTAATGTAATAAGAATGACGTGGAATGGTGACGTGGAGGCAAGTTATCTCGCTGAGGCGAAATAACTGCTTAATCCAGCAACATGTGTGTGCAGCAATTTAGGCGGATGTGTACAATCGTGCAGCAAGTTTTAATAAGAATACCATGTCATTTTCCACAGGGATTTCTTTGTGTTTTTTCAATTGTTTTCATGTGAGAGTTTATGGTAATTAAGTTAGGTTTTATGTAAGGAATTAAAATGATTAATTAGTGAATAAGACTAAATATCGGAAGGGTTGGGTTTTAAGGGCTTCGTTTAAGCGAAGCGACTAGCGAAATGCGGGTACTAACGGTGAGCCCTTAAGTTCTCTCGAACTTCGGTACTTGGCTCTCTCGAGCTCTTTGGTAACTACGCAACTGTTAGCACTAAGCGACCCTTATCTCTAAGTGTTCGCTTTTAAAGCCCAACAAGCTAGTTCGCTCTGTTTTAATTCTCTCGACTTAGCACAGAGTTCATACAAATAGTTGTTCACACGTTGTAAGCTAAGTAAATGCAGCATGCATGACAGATCTGTTTCGCTAATCCCTTCGCTTAAGTGAAATCCTTACTTCCCCTCGACCTTCCGACAATAGATTTAGCTACTCATAACAACGGGATTCATATTCTCATAAAAATAAAGGATGAAGAACATGCTTAGGCGGAAATAAACTTGTGTAATGTAGAATAAAAATAATGAAAACCAAAATGCTTAAATACTGTATTGCTTGAAGGTTTTGACGAACACCGGGTACAAAGATTCGCTGAAGCTAAAAAAAAAACTTAAACTACAACTAAGTTGCTCCAGGCGAAGCTACTCCTTCGAGCGACTTCTGTCTGGAAAGGGAAAAGTTGACCAGAAGCGCTGAAACTTAGAGAAAAATCTCTGAGGAAAAAAAGCCCTTCCAATGGAGGGAGCTCTCTCCTTATATAGGCCTCTTGAAATCTCGCCGAAATCCTGCTGACATTCCGCAGACCTTTCACTGATAATCTGCTGAAACTCTGCTGAAAATCTGCTGAAAATCCTCTCCACAATTTACTGGTTCTGCTACCCATTTTTTAGATGTTGCAGAGTTGACTCTACGACGGCTTAGAGGGGTTTCGGGGTCACGAATCTTTGCCAAGCGTCCTTGGGTTAGATATTTTCTTGAACGGTCAGAACGAGGCTATCGCAGCGGCGAACTTCAGTCGATTTCTTCGTCTGGTCCGGAGAGGTTGGTCTTCGCTGCGGTGAAGAGGTTGGTCTTCACTGAGGCGAGACGGTAAATTCCAACTGCTTTCACTGAATGCTGAAGGTACCTACAGCAAGACACAAGCATCAAATTTGTTTGACAGGAGACAACAAGCATTTTTCGCTACATTTTTTCTTCAACTTTAATCTTCCAGACTTTTTGTTCACTATTTCGCTTAACATGTTTAATCTAGCTAAATTTATACTTCATGATTTGAATTCAACATTTACTTAATTAAATCTCCTAATTTAAGCTACTTTAACTCTCACTTCTTGAGAGTTATCACTAGCCAATCATAAACCAATCATTCATTCTCCTTTTTTTTTTCCTTATTCATTTCTTTCGGAAAAAAGATCCATATCCTTCAACTTCAATTCTTTTCAACAAAAAAAAACCAACTTCTCGTACTATATTGTTGTCGTCGTTTATTATATATCAGCCGACAGTTGTTTCCAGCGACTCAAAAATGTTTTTATCCTCCCTATTTCTTCTCCCTCATTCATTTCTCACTAAAAACATCCACACCCTTCCGCCTCCATTTTTTTTGTTCGAAACAAAAACCAACCTCTCATACTGTATTAATGTCACAGTTTCTTATGAACCAATTGACAGTGTTTTCTGGCTACCAATTATCCACACTCTTGTCGATCGAGACAACGATAACACACCGCCGTTGTCATGCCATCCTGTGGAAGGTTTGTTCGCTATAGTAGACCATCAACTTTGAAGATGCAAACCCATCTACTGGAGACATTAAAAATTCAGCTATCAAAATATGATTTTTGCATCGTTACTCCCTTTTAAGATTCGTAGTAGCCAATACGAATACCAAATGAAAACCCTTACTTTTGTTGTTGTGGAAGCATAAATAAAGACTAAATACTGTTCAATTCGACATAAATATCTTGATATGCACATACATATTCTTAATAACAGTATTAATGAATAATAATATTCTAAAAAATAGTTGTAATAATTGTTAAGGAACAATAAGGATTGTATCATTTTGAATTAGATTTTTTTTTTTTAATTAGTATTGAGATTATGTCAATTTAAGTGTAAGAACCTGACTTCTAAAACAGTCATAAACCCGATTTTTACTCAACATGTATGGTTCAAATACTGTTACAACAGTAACAATTATAAACAAAACCTCATTATTTAAATAGGTAAACAGTTCAATGAAAATAATGAAAAACTTTATTCGAGCCTCTGGCCAAAGATTATTAAAAACTGTTCAAGTAATGAAAACTAATAGTAAAATAGTTCTATCCTGCATGCTGAATCAATGACAACAATAAATAAATATTCTAAGCAACAGACTCCCATGATCCAATTAGCTTCTCATCTAGCTGTCATGGTGTTGTCCCAAGTTACCTGGTGGAAAATCACAAAAATAAGGGTGAGTATGAAGGTACTCAGTAAGAATCCCCCAACTGGGTTACAGTACACAAATCATCATATCATCTAGCATCCTAACAATACATACAATACAATTAGCTCACCACACTGATCTGAACACTTGGGGGATGATCCAAGTGTTCAGCTCTAGAAAATTACAAAGAAAGGTGTACTGACGTCGCTAGCTCGAGGGAGCCTTCCTCTCGGCATCTAGTGCATGTGCGCGCACTCCGCATGCTACTGTAAACCAGATAAATACAAGCCTACACAGACTACACTGGTCCAGGTCCACATACCTAACAAGACTCGGAAATGGTGTCCACTGATCCACAGGTGGTGAAAGGCCCTCGGCACCCTACTGTGGCAGCCTGTTCACACCCATCACCTGAAGCTAAGGATTCTCCCATGGTAGGCTTGTACCATGATCATAGCCTTGCTCTAGCAAGCTTGAAACTAGGCTATATCTGAGGTGACATGTTACTTCACATCCTCTCACAGCCTCTAGCTGACGACAACCTAACAGAAATATATATATTCTAGGAGTACTACATGTTCAAGTCCCTAACAGATATCAATACTTGTTCAAATAGGTAGCAGTCAACCCTAAAAGGTTACTAACACAACATACACGAAACTGAATCATGCTAGCAATCAAAGACAGGTTATCATCTCAATAGGATATCTACCTAAACATGCTTGGGAACAGTAAAACGTATAAAGCATCAGATAAAATCAATGAATGATAGGTGCAGTGTCCACACAACCCCAGGTAAGAAATCCTTACCTGAAACAAAATAGAATAGATAAAATATAGCTCATTGAGTTGTAAATACCAACGAAGTACAATTCACCACCTAATCAATAATAATACAATAATTAATAATATTTATCTAACAAGCTAACTATAGAAACTCAAGGAATCTGAGAATTATCCAAACCTCGAGAATCGGAGAACACACACGAGGTCAAGACTCGGCTGATGCGAGACTGTCTTAGGACATGGAGTAGCTAGCGATGAGCGCAGGCATGCGACTGCAGGTCAACGCAGACAGGCGGCGCGAGCGTGGATCAGCGTATGGACGTGTGTGGGCTGCGGCTGTGCGAGCAGAAACGGTGCGCGTGTGGCAGGGCTACGCGCAGCTGTGCACAAGCACAGACGTGGATCTGCACTAGGTCAATGCGAGGCTGCGCTGCGACGCAGGATAAGGCACGTGGTGCGGGCGTGCGCTGCAGGTGGGCACAACGTGCGATAGCTCGGTGCGGGTGTGGTGGGTCTGCGCTGGCGGTGCTGGCGATCGACGATGCTGTTGCCCAGCTGAATCCGTCGTGAGATACAAAGTGACACCAGATCAGAACCATGAAAGGCGTCCTGGAGTTTTCTCTGGCTTTTCCTCGAAATGAAATCGACGAAAGAAGGCGAATGAATTGATCTATCAATAATTCCCTAATCTTGGACACATGGCACTTAACCTCAATTTGCAAAACTAGCCTTCCTCAACCTAAAACCACAAATATAACTCTGAAGCTTAATAAATTATAAAACTGACCTTGAGGGTGAATTTACCAAAGTACCCCTTAAGGGTAAAACGGCAATAACAGCCCAACGAACCAACCTAACTAACTAAAAATTGTACCAGGAGAACGGTAGCAAAAAAATCGAGCCGCTTTATTAATAATTATCATAGAACATTTTATATATTAAAATTATGACATTTAAACATTGATTAGTTAGGTTTAAGAAATGTTTGCCAATATTTTTCATATTATACAAGCCGTAAAAACTTGAATTAATATGAAAATTTTCCCAAGACTATGCATAGAAGGTATACCTGCTATAAAATAAGAGAGTCAAATATAGATATTTAATATCGAACTTTTGATTGTGGAGTTAAATTGGATTACAATTTCATCAACCTAACATGCCACCAGCCTTTTCGATGTTCAAATTTATATTTTCAATAATTTTTTAATTAAAAAAAGCTTCAATTTTATGAGATAATTGAAAATTATTTAAAATTATAATTAAAAATAAATTTAGATAAATGAATGTAGAGCCTGCACTTTTCAAATAAGTTGAATAGACTTATAATTATCGAAAGAGTTGGTGACGTTGGCTCGGTTGATTGGTTGTAATGTCAACTCCATGGCCATGAGTTTGATCCTAAATGTGATTTTGGAGAAATGCGATTTTAAGGAGAATGAGATCATCAATTTTTCAATTGATCCATCGAGAATCATTTCCTTTCTCATTTTCTCCATTTCATCCTTTTTCCAATCACCCTTTATTGACAACAAGAACAATCATCTTCACCTCCGTTGTTATTATTTTTTTGGTTTTATTATATTTTATAGATTTTTTTAGAATATAAATGTCGATTCACATTTATCTTTCTTATTGATGTTTTATTTATGAACAAATATTTCTTTTTCAAAACTGAAATATACAAATATTATGAAAAATAATTAATGGAATTGAAAATATAATTCCATTAATATAAATGTGTAATGAATAGATAACAATATATACTCTCACCTTTAATTGTGAAAAAAAAAAAGAAGAAAAAAGAAAAACTCAAGTGATCCTGCAACTAAAAAACAAATAAAAATGAAAATGAAAATTTATTACATTTCTTAGGACTAAAAGACCCTTCCTCCCTTAAATGGCTCACATGACTGAACCATTCAACATCAAATACGAACCATAAGCTTCCCGGGTTTTTTCGTATTTCCACGTGATTCCATTGGTCATTGGGACACGTGTCAGCTTCGATGATGCACGTGAGAAGTCATTTTCCCTTATCCTGACGCGGCCCCACTGCTATATATAAAGACAACCACCACAAACTTCTATACCCATAAAGTAGAAAAAGCAAGCAGATCCTCCATTAAAGGCGCGAAGCCAAAGCTCTGTGATTGTTTGTCAATATCTGAAGCGAACTGAGATTCTGAGAGCGATGAAAACCCTAGCGACCTCCAACTCCATCATCGGCAGCCCTACACTTCCCCCTAACTTGAAAGAGCGTCTTCTTTGTGCCCGACCTGATTTCATCTCTTATCGGCGGCCGAGGAAATTGGCTGCTTCTGGACTTCAGCATTTGGCGCCTTTGCGCCGGGGAGGCATCGACTTGATTTCTTGCCTCTCGTCTCATTCTCAGGTGTGAATTCTTGCTTTTTCGTTGTTCTACGGTTTTGCTTTTTGTTTTCTTGAAGAATCTTTGATTGCTGAATTGCTTTCTTTCACAGATTTTTATTGTTTATGGATTCTGAGTGAGAAATTGAGATTTGATCTATGTAATCTTTATTCTCTGTTTTTTATTGTTTATGGATTCTGGATGATTGATCCGGAGATTAGATTATTGTGTCTTAGAAGGAGCCTTCTGAGTTTCGATTTTTCTGTTACGGAGGTATTTCTCTGAATCACAGAGTGCTATGCCTTCGATCTTGAGCTTCTTAACAAAGACTCCGTTCTATAATTACTCATTACTTTGTATTTTTTGACATTAAGTCATTTGTTCACTGAATGAAAGAATTGTTTCTTAAAGGCTTATGTTAGATCAAATCAAGAATAAGTGAAACTTCGAACGTTTAAAGATGATTATAGAAGTTTTGGCGGATGCGTCAATAAGAAAGATTATGGTTGCCAAACATTTTTAAAAAAACGAGAATTATTGCTTTTTCGTTGTTCTACGGTTTTATTTGTTTTATTTTTTGTTTTCGTGAAGAATCTTTGATTTCTGAATCACTTTTTTTTTTTAATTATTTATGGATTTTGAATCCGTGATCTGAGAGCTAATCTGCATAATTTTTCTTCACTGTTTTTGCTTGTTTATGGATTCTGGATGAATGATCGGGAGATTAAATTATTGTCTTAGAAGGAGCCTTCTGAATTTTCTGTAACAAAAGTCTTTTTCTGAATCAGATCTTGAGTTTTTTAACTAAGACTCCGTTCTTTAATTACTCATTACATTATGTCTAGACATTAAGTCAGTTTTTTCACTGAATAAAAGATTCGATTCTTAAAGGCTGATATGAGTTCAAATCAAGAATAAGAGAATCTTCGGGCCTTTAAAGATGGCTATAGTAGTTTGGCAGATGCCTTAATTAGAAAGATTATTGTTGCCACAAAAATGTAGGCAGTGATTGTGGAAAAGATTGTTGCAAAGATGTTCGTATACGAATAAAATCATCCTGATTTTGGTAGAACTTGTTGATCTTTGCAGGTAGATACTCAAAGTGCTGAAGTTGAGAATCAAGATACAAGTAAGCAAGACGATTGATGATAAATAGTTATTTCCTCTGGCAATATAAGCTGAAATTTTAATATCGACATCTTTTATGCAGATATATCAAAGACTGTCCGTGTCA
Organism: Sechiopsis laciniata; assembly: GCA_037833695.1. Taxonomy (NCBI): domain Eukaryota; kingdom Viridiplantae; phylum Streptophyta; class Magnoliopsida; order Cucurbitales; family Cucurbitaceae; genus Sechiopsis; species Sechiopsis laciniata. Next base: position 12,427 of record JBBMKA010034144.1, read on the forward strand.
GATTCCAGCTGCAGAAAGAGTGCACGTTTGGGGAGCATTTCTTTATAGTAGGTGATGATCCAATTCTTGGTTCTTGGGACGTTACAAATGCAATACCTTTAAACTGGGCTGATGGGCATCAATGGACAGCAGAAGTGGTGAGTAGATAGACTTGTGTAGAACTTAAAAATCTCAATGTAAGTAAATAAGTTGATAGATGATTCTAATGTCTGATCTTTTTTCTTTTGTCAAAATTAGGAGATTCCTGTTGGAAAAACAATCCAGTTCAAATTCATACTTCAAGGAATAACTGGAACTGTTGAATGGCAACCAGATCCTGATAGAACATTTCAACCCTGGGAAACAAATAATACAATCATCGTTACTGAAGATTGGGATAGTGTTGAATCACGGATACTATGTGAAGAAGAAAAAATTGTTAACCGGGATGAGGATTCTCCCATTGTCTCAGAAAAGTTACTGGTTGAGGAGAAGCTCACTCATGTAAACGGATTTCAGGATTCGCCAGTTGCCCTTTCCGATACTTCAGTAGCAGAAAACACATTGATGGAGTCACAGGGAGAATTGATTGATAGCAGTAATATCTCAGGTTCGGAAGAAAATGGCGTGTTAGAAGAGAATACCAATACGGATTCATCAGTTGCAATTTCTGATACTTCAGTAGCAGAAAAATCATTGATGGAGTCAAACGGAGAATTGGTTGGTGGCAGTAATGTCTCTGCTTTAGAAGAGAATACCAGTAACGTTTCTCTTTCAGAGGATAACGCTAGCAACATTCCTGCTACAAAAGAGAATATCATGGCAGACGCTGTTGAAACCGGTAACAAGGCCGTCAGCGAGGTACAAAGCAATTCAAATGGGGAGATGACAATTACACCCCAGAGTGATACAATGATAGCAGAGGAGAATTCTAAAGAAGAAGAGAAAGAGGCAACCGTTACGATCCTTGGGAATGCAGATGTCCAAGGAAGCTTCATTGACTATGGAGTTCCCATTCTAGTTCCTGGTTTGCCTCCAACAACAGAAACCGCAGTATTAAGTCAGGATCAGGATCTGGAACAGGATGCACATCAATATGAAGTCGAAGATGATGTTGCCGTCAATGGAAATAATAAACTACCTCAGGTAATAGCCTGATTGCCTGACCTAATTTTTGCCATTTCTTTTCTGCTTCAACTCTTGTTACCTCAAAAATCATCCTTACAATTTGTATGCACCATGGATTGTATTGGAGGAGTTCTTAACTACAAAGGACGTAGCTTAAATGTTTTCAAAACAATATATGCAGAAAATAATACTTGATATTGGCCAAGCAATTAATCTTGTGTCATGTTTTTGGTACTAATTTTCCCATATCTGTCGTAGTTTTATGGCCCAATATTATTTTGATATGCAATCTAACTTCTCACAGAACGAAACATTTTCCATGTTATCAAATGTCAATGTTTTCAGAATCAAATTTAATGCTATGCTTCTGACTATACAATCACATTAGACATTAAACTTAGCTAACCTAAAATAGACTAGTGACCTAAGATTTGTGTTGGGAATTGGAACAAAGCAAAACACTTACTAGGTAAGGGAAGATCGAGTATATAAATAAATAAAATCATCTCCATTGGTCTGAATGTTTTTAGCTTAAACTAAAAGAGAAGTCTTAAGCGCTTATGACCAAAGTGTGCAATACGATATCATATGAGAGTTTAGCTGTTTTGTTCCAAATAAGTTGCATCAAAATCATGCCCCAAACTTAGTTATCTGTGTACGGTCCTGAGTGATGAACAATGGTAAACCTTGAAGATAATAGTAATAGTGATACGTAGTTAAGCTCTAGAGAGGTGGATGAATATATATTACTATTTGAGGTTTGCTCCAAAGAAGAAGTTTGGTGTTGGTAAGAGTAGGCTCTTGTTGAAGCCAGGGAGGTGGATGGATATGTGACTATTTGAGGGAAGGGTCAGTGGTACTTTGTTCGAGGGGGGAATTGTTGGGAAAGGATTAAAGTCTAATAATGTTAACTAAATAAACAGAAGATCACACATATATAAATGAGAACAACCATTTCTATTGGTCTGACACTTTTAGGTGAAATCAAAATGACACTTTTAGGTGAAATCAAAAGCAAAGTCACGAGGGCTTATGTCTAAAGTGGACAATATCAAATCATTGTGGAGATATATAAGGGTGTCGGGTTCCATTGTCTCTAACAACTTGATAACAAACTAAATTGACACTCAAGAAACATGGGACTACAAGTTACTAAATGTGCTCAAGCGCTAGTTTATCTTGGACGATATTTTTTCCTCTAATCATAATTATGTTGTTAGAAATATGACCGAAGTCTTGCATAGCTAAAGGGGAGAAATCATTGATATATAAGTGAAATAATATTTTCATTGCTTAAATTCTTTTGATTGAAACTAAAAGCAAAGCCACTCGAAGTAGACAATACCATACAATTGTGGAGATCTTTAGTGGTTTCGTAACTAGTGATTTTTGAGTCATGCCTCTAACTTAGTCGTGCCAATAAGATATTGAGGCGTCGAATAGAGAAGTGGTGAACCTTAGAAATATAGTCATGGTGTTATTCATGGTCGTGCTCTTATTAGACTGGTGGTTTACTTTGAAGAAGACAAGTTGGTCTAAATAAGGGCAAACTCTCATGGTAGCTAGAGAGTTAGAAGGATGGATGTCTATTTAAAGGAAAACTCATAGGTACTTGGCTCAAAGTGATGTTTGTTGGAAATGTCACCAAAGTCACACACTTGGATGTTTAAGTGATGTCAATCATCTCCATTGATATAATGTATTTTTGGTGAAAGTGAAATCAAAATGAGAGCGAAATGTGGAGAGTTGGTTGTTCTTAGCCAATGGTACAAGAGCCATGTCTCTAATTTAGCCGTGTCATTAAGATTCTTCAATGTTCAACAAAGAAATTGCAAGTACTCGTGCAGAATTGTGGATGAATCCTCAAATGTTGAACTAAGGTTGGTTCTTTAATAACATTGGTTAGTAGGGGATTATTTACTTTGCAGCCCAAACTAGTATAAATCCATTACGTAGAATTGTGTTTTTTCTCTATTTTAAGATTCTGTCCAACCATAGATCCGTTGTTGTAGTTATGCTATGCCTGATTCAACCTCATATACTGTACTGCCATATGGTATTATATAACGTTCGTATGCCTCGCATTTCATTTGTATTAATCTCAGAACGTTTTGAATCAAAAACAGGATCCTGATGTTGTGGCTGAACAAGGGATGGAGGGGAAATCGAGTTATGAAGAAGATGCCGTCCAAAGTGAAATTATACACGAGGGCGACTCAAATAAAATCGAGAATGAAATCATTCAAAATGACATAACATGGGGCCATAAAACCCTTAAGAAGTTCTTCTCCAGTTTAAGATTGCTTTAGTTCAGACACTGGAAGCAAGTTCTACAGGTTTTATTTTTTAGTTCTGTAACAAGTTGTTCCCAAAGAAAAATTCAATTTTTAGGGACCCAATTGTGTATGGATGGAAGCTGCCTCTAGGAGAGTTGTACATGTGGTCTACCATTACTACCACCTCACTATATCGTAAGATTACCAAGGTCCCGTTTGATAACCATTTTATTTTTAGTTTTTGGTTTTTGAAATTTAAACTTACAATAACTATCTTACCATATGTTTTTTCTTACTTGAATGTCTACATCTTATCTATATTTTTAGAAATCAAACCAAAATTTGGAAGAAAAAAAAAGTAGCTTTTAAAAGTTTATTTTTGTTTTTAAAATTTAATTAGCATTCACCTACTTTCTTGAGGAAAGATAGATACATTGTAGGAAAAATGGAATACATGGTAGGAAATTGAAGTAAAAATAAGCTTAAATTTCAAAAACTGAAAACAAAAATCAAATGGTTATCAAACGAGGCCTAAGATATTGCGTTTGTTTCAATTTGCTTATTTTTGTATCATTCTGAATATTTAATTATTTCCGACAGGATGGAATTGGTTCATTGGGGAATCTGGACTGCAATGGTATGAAAGATTTTGGTACTTTGAGTCTATGTTCATTTGGGTTGTTTATGTTTATAATCAATAAAAGATGCAAACGTTTGTTAGTAGGCCTGCATTTTCAAGTACCATTGTTATATATTGTTTTGTTTTCATAAGCCTAATAAATTCTATTCCTATCATCAGTCCCCCCATCATTTCTACGTTTGTTATGTGTTAGAACGTTTTCTTATAGTTCCACGAGAGATTCAAACTATTAATCTCTTGGTGTAGGATACAAATTAGTTGAACTATGGTCAAATTGGTTGTTGTATTATAATTTAGTAATGCATCCAATTTTCTTACATAATGGGACATTCTTTTTTTAGTTTAACTACAATTGGGAATGGAGATTTGAGCTAATGATTTCTTGATCATGGAAATACTTATGTTGATTGAGTTATTACTCTTGTTGTATATGTCTAGTTCTATTTTCAAGGTCTAGTATATCCTATTCCTTTCATCATTATGTTAGAACTTTTTTATAGTTTCACTGCAATATAGGTGGAGAGATTCCAGCTATTAACTTGTTGGTTTAGGCTACAAACAAGTTGACCTAGGGTAATTGCTACACTAGAATTTAATATTGTATCAATGTTTCTTATTAAAATCGACATTATTGAGTCAATATTTATGAAACATGTTCTAAAGACACGTCGTGTCACTGTGAAGGGCAACTGGGGACACGGTTGTAAAGTTGATCATTAAAGGCTGTCGTATAGCGTCAGCCATAGGTCGTGGAGGATTGCCTCCTTTGCATAGTAATGTGTAATTTCTCATTTCTAGGTAGATAATAACGGGGAACATTGTCCATCACATGCATGATATTGGTATCAAGCTTTTTTTTTTTTTTTTTTTTTTTTTCGTGACTATTCGAGTTAGTTTTTGTGTGCAACTCAGCTAATGTCATAGGACATACTGCTTGATCCTACCATGATCTTACAATACTTAAATGTAAAAGAAATTAGTAGAAAATTAATTTTTTGGTAAGTGGCCACCATGAATTGAATTTATCATCGTAAGTATTTCAAGATTCTCTTTGATCATTCAAGGGACTCCATACTAATTATAAGTAATTTCAAATCAACAATCGGTGCTATGAATTTAGTGCAGGTTCCCTAATTCATTGCACAATACCTCGATTATCGATACCAATGAAACGGGGCATTCATTTTCATTGATATCTGCATCATTGGCTGTTTTTCCATTTGACTTTAGTTTTATCCCTTCTTTGAGAGTTATTAGTTGCTGATTCAAATCTAAGAAGTTGGGAGTAACAAGTTAATAACTGTTGTTGATATCGTATTATTATGTATTTAAATGGGTTAGTTAGGTTGTTTTTGGTAAAATTTTTCTAGTTAAGAATTTTTTTAGTAGCTTTAGGACTTCTCTTATTTGTCTTAGCTCAACCATGTATGATATACTTAATGACTAAAAGGTAACAAAATTGAATCTTTTCATAATTGTGGACCTAAAAACTAAATATTTTTTTGAATTCCTATATGTTGTTGGTAATGTATTTGAATGGGCAAGTTAGGTTATTTTTATTACACTAAAGTTTACACGGCATTAGAGCTTAGGTTTTTTAATTTTATCCCATCTAGATTTTGGGATAATTTATTTTCTATTTTCAGACTCAGTTAGGAGACGTGTTGTGGGTTTGACTGCATTCAATAATCCTAGGTGGAGGGAGTTTCGTTTTTGGCGCCTTGGTATTTTTGATGTTTTCTTGGTAATTGGGAATTTGGAACGGCAACTTCAAGCAATAATAAAAAGAGATTTTTTTAAAGAGTAAGTCAAATTCAAAAAGTATTTACAATATTACAAAAATTTTTTTTAACAATTATAGTCTTAGTTATTAATAATTATACAGTATTATTAATACATAATATTATATAATGAGTATTAATAATACCGTTTTTATGGATGCAAATATTTTTAAATTTGACTAGATTTATAATTATTTTGTAAGAATAAGTTATCTATTATAATTTTCTTAATAAAAATGTGATTTTCTCCATACAATATTTTCGAAATTGACCATTTCGAAATGGTGACCACCATAAATTGAACTCATTACCTTATGCACCCCAAGACCCTCTTTGACCAATTGAGCAACTTCATGATGGTTTATGACCTAATAATAAATAAGTTACAAGTTTGAAATCCCTCATTCCCAAATAAAAGTATACAAAAAATCGAAAATTTGAGTAATTCGAAAAACTTTTTTGTAATTTGTATGCTTTTTACATATCTATTATGCCATATTCGTATCTTTTCGAAAAAAAAAAAAAAAAAAGAGGCAATTTAAGCAACCCAACAAAAATTGTTAAAATTTGGTTGAGTTATAATTTTTGTTGTTGAGTTATGATTTTATTATTTTCTTTAGGTTGGGTTGATTATTAGGTTGGTCAATTTTTGACTCGTTCAACTCAACTCAACTCGAATTAAGAATATTGTTATATATAGTGTGCAAGTTTATTAATTAAAGATAACTTCTTAGCATATTGGTAAAAACATGAATTATTAAGATAGATAATTTAAGTTTAGGTGGATTATCATATATTTTTCTTTACTTTTTTAATACATATTTACGGATTATGAGTTGAGTATTAGAGAGAAAAAGGTGATTAACAAAACACGAGAATCCAAACCCAAAAATATATAGGTTGGAATAGAGTTGTTCTAATATATAAGGTTGGACGAGTTGACGGATTAAATACATAAAGTTTAGTTAGTCCAAAATATTTCTTTCATCCAACCTAACTAGGATGATGTATACCCCCAACACCAAATGTTGTTGAGTTAAAAAAATTGGGATTTTCCCTTCAAATCAGTTTCAAGATAATTGTTGGAAAATTCTAGTAGTTACCTCATTTATTAAACTTATTTACAAATGTACCTTACTTTATTTTATTTAGCAAAAATACATTTTTGAATTTAATTTAATTATTTTTAGTAACAATTTACCCTTATTCAATTTTTGAATTCCGATTAGATTTTATTCTATCCAATTTTAGAATTTATTTTATAGAATTATCTTTTCAAAGTAAATCAAATAGTTCTTAATCGATTTCAAATTTCGTTAGTTTTCTCTCAAACAGCAAGAATTTCGTTAATTGTCTCTCAAACCGCAAGATTCTCCTCAGTTCTCTTATTATTGCTCCCTCACTTTTTTTTGGTGATTGGATTTTGGAATTCATAAAAGGAGAGGAGGAAAGTGGAAGAGGAAGTAAAGTTATTTAAAAGTATAATGCTGGTTTGAAGATTGGTGTTTTGGAGAAGAGATGTTGAAAAAATGTTTATTTTATATTATTATTTCATTATCATTTTATGTTTGTACCAATTTATAAATTTAAGATATGTTATTTTATATCTTGTGGTTGAGAATTAGATGAGTTTTGATATGACATTTGATAAAATTAGATAAAAAGTTTGATCTAACGTTAAAGAAGAAGTTGATGAGAGATTGTGATGTATAAAAAACAAACAAGAGGTGTGAAAATCTCAACTCTTTCCTCTCCTCCCGAACCCCAAAATCCAATCACTCCAAGCATTTTGTCATGAGCAGAAACCAAAACCCACAAAATTTATTTGTTTCGTTTTCTCACATTTAATTATTGATTTTTGTTTGCTTTTATTTTTGAATTTTGTTGGCTGATTTTTCATTCGCATTCACTTAATTATGATGTTCTTCTAATCTTTCATTCAGGCCATTAATTTTTTTTTGCTCGATTTTTTGTCAAATTAACTACAATAAATATGTTTTGTTCTTTCAATGTCATTTATAATCTTAATATTAATAACTAAATTATTTCATGATATATACATATATTTGTTGATTTCATCTATAGTTCAACATTTGTTTAGTCTTGTCTAAAAAAGAAAAAAACATTTGTTTAGTCTTTTTAATGCTTTTTTTAGCCGATCCTTATAGTTATGTGTTTATTATTTTTATGTAAAGTTTCCGACTAGTTAAATTTAGAAACACGATCACTCTAAAAAAAGAAGTAAATATTTTTGTTAATATTAATGAATATTTATAATACATAATATTGGTATTAATCAATATTTATAATACAATATTAAAATATATTAATCATTATGATTAAAAAATACAACTTTATAGCACATAAGACAATTTCCCAAGTATTTATAGCATTGTTTTTTAAAATAAATACATCATGTTTATGACATTATTGTTTCTCTTATAAATAGCTTGCATTCATGATAATATCGTTTTTGTTATAAATACAACATATTTATTTGAGTGTTATATTTACTGTAAATACCAAATATATACTATTTTTATATGTCAACGGTTTGGAATGTCATTCTTAGGATAAATACATCGTATTTAATTTAGATATTATTTTTTAATTGTAAATATAATGTATTTATTGGTCCCTACATGTATATATTGTATATGTGGAGATATCGTCTTTAATTTAAATAATGAGTATTCATCTTAATACTTCTAACTCATTTTTCATTTATTTCATATGTTAACAATTGGACATACTCACCTTTGTTCAGGACATCTAAATTTTGCCCATAATTTTAGACATATACAACCCAACATAAATTAAAAAAATACAGAGTATGTACGTATACAATACAATCATAAATTAAAAAATAATTCAAAGTCTCAAATACCCAATTATTCCATAATCAGAAATTCAAGAAAATTCAAAATTCAAATACCAAGTATGTATTTAACAAACATAAAGTGGTATCGAACAAAAAAGCTACGTATTTTAATTGATTTCTCCTCGTCGGTATTAATTTCACCAGAATTTGATATTCGTCTGTAAAATACGTAGACCATTATTAATTAAAAGGCAAGTGAAGCCTTTATAGATTGCAAAGTTGATTATCCCGAGTTACTTATTAATACACCTAATTATGAACCTCAAAATAAAGGAGTTTCGAGAAGCATACATGCAACTTTTAGTTCAACAACCTTCGTCGGGTAGAAAGCTCAAGGTATTCTTCAACATTGAGGCCGATTAAAGTCCAAAATTGTCATGAGAAAAAATGCTTCAAATCTTAGACGAAATTATAAATGATCTAATTGAGAATGGGAGGAATGTGGAAGATTTTGCGAAGTTGAGGAAGAGATTTTAGGAATTTTAATTAATTTCCTTTTAAAAGTGAAGCATTAACGATTTAAAATAAGGTCATTGTTGTCATTTTATCATTAATATTATTTATTAATTTTAAATGAATAAATATTGTTACTATTTTTTTTTTAAACAATAGGCGCTAATGCAATAAATTTTCTTATTTGGTTTATCTATGCAAAAGCTCATAATTGTTCAATGTATTTTAATTGGGTCTTCAGGCATTCGAGAGATTATAATTAGTCTCTTGAAAGCTTCAAGTGGTTTACAATTAGAGTGATCTCTTATGGTTATTTCAACCCTAATTTTCATCGTCGTCTGTGTTTCTTCAAATATGTTCCTTGAATGAAGGTTTTTAGGCTTTAATCAATTTATTTGCAAGCACTTCATTCCATTACTAGAAATTTAGTGTGTATTTGAAGAGTTTTGTTGTTTTCTGCAGTTTTTTTTTTTTTTTTTAAATTGTGTGTGTTTTAAAAAGTTTTGTTTATGGCTTCAATGTGGTTCTACTTCGTGGCTTTAAGCTATTTACGTCTCTTAATGTGAATTTGGAGCACCACGTGCATTTTAAGGTATAATTCCTTGAGGATATGAAACCCATTAATAGCCCATATTGAGAAAATCCTACCATATAAGTTTATAAGCATATGTGAGTGTTCCTTGAGCTTTAAATATATTCTGAAAAGTAATAGGTAATTTGGCTGAATTTGCTTTGCAACATATTTAGATCTGTCTTTTTGAGAATCTCAACTATTTAGCAGTATTTTTGTGATAAAATGTCTTGTTATGACAATCAATACATTAGTTCTGGACTCTACATTGGGTACCTCACTACTACAATTTTAGCTTTTTATGACAATTTTTAATTGTCGTAATTGACTTATTATGACAATTATGCCTAAAAATTTACTTTATCATAGTATCTCTTATCATGGTAAGTCTTTTATGACATATAGGGGGTTTTGGCCCACTGGTATGGGGCGGCATGGAATAGACTGGCACTCAGTTTCACGTTTGGCCCATGAATTTAAATAAAACCATACCAATGTTATCGGTATTCAATATACCTTCTCCGTGGGTTTAAATAAAACCAAAAAAAAAAATAAATAACAATATAATAAATCCATATATTTTTTTTCTGTGAGCATGCCCTTTGTCAATGAAGATAGCAGCTGTTTAATCTGGAGATAAATTTTCTGACAATTTCCTCTACACTTCCATTGAATATAGTTTTTTTGTCCCTATTTTATTTAAATCTCGTTTGATAACCGTTTGCTATTTATTTTTAGTTTTTGAAATTTTTTTTTATTTTTATTCAAATTTCCTAGAACGTGTTTCCTCTCTCCTATAATGTATCTATATTTTCTTAAGAAGGTATGTAAATACTAACCAAATTTCAAAAACAAAAACAAGCTTTTAGAATCTACTTTTTTTTTTCCAAATTTTAATTTGGTTTCTAAAAGTATGGGTAAGATGTATCCAAGTAAGAAAAAATATGTGGTAAGCTAGTTATGCTTAAATTTAAAAAAAAAAAAAGACTATCAAACAAGACCTAATTTATTTTTAAAATAAAACGAGTAAATTATAAGTTTGGTCGGTATAGTTTGATGAAAATTAGAATTTAGTCCATATAATTTTAAATTTTAGAATTTAGTTTCTATAATTTGACGAAATTAGAATTTAATTTTTATGCATGGTTGGGTAAAACTTTAGAATTAGTCTTTAAAACTTATCTTCATGTAGAAACAGACCAAAAAAGTTGGACAAAGAAACCCAATACCGGTAAAAGAGTTCAAGTCCGTCTAATTAACGACCAAAGAATTGGTCGAAAAAAATTGACTACATCGTGGTGAAACATAGAGTAGCTTCCCCATTGTCGAAACTTAAATGGTGTAAAATGAAAGGATGATGAACCGCAACAGAGTATTCACTTTTTTGCCCTCTTGTCTCTCTGATGCGACCAAGAGAATTGCAGAAGAGAG